>DF357700.1:14112-55359 GCA_000787875.1 Solanum virginianum | reverse complement strand
TCTGAAAATTGACTCTGATATCTAATAGAAAATTCCACTCAGACACTTAACTCAGGACCCAATCCTGATATTTAAATTGAGATTCAATCCTGATATAATCTGGCATCCAGGAGTTGAGTCTCGAATCATCTGGAATTCAAAAAAAAAAAGTTAATACTGGGAGGTTGTATCTCATTAAGATGTTGATTGGACATTTTGCTCTATATTGATAAATTCTATAATAAATAAAAGTATCATTTACTCGTTTTTTTACAATAGACAAAATTATCATTTACTACTTTTTTAAAAAATAATTGTTATTTAATTATATGCAAATATGTAGAACTTTGAGTTTAACTAAATATAACTATTAAATTAAGGATTTAAAAGTCATTCAATATTTAATGAATGTTTGATCAGTCAATATTATAAAACATGTAGAAACTTCCTACTCATAGTTTAGTTGAAATAAATTTAATGTTAAGCTACTAATATTAATAGGATAATATGTATCATACAATAAACTTAGTACTATAGAAATATGTTTTGTTTACTGCTGGTACAAAATTGCATTTATGCGCATTAGTTATTATTTAGATGAGTTAAAATTTCAACTTAATAATCAAATAAGTAAATTAACTTTTAGTAGATATTTTTGTCAACCAATATTTATATTTATACTTTTATAATAATATCAGCATCTATGCATGTGCTTTCCACATTACTCTCTATCAATTATCATACAAAAAAAAATTCGATGACTAATTTGGAGTTCATCCCGACACTTGACTCGGGACTCGACCCAGATATCCTACACCTGAATTGGGACTTCACTTCAAAATCAAGACTCAATCTCGACTCCCTATCAAGGATTCGATCTAATGCTTGTCCCAAGACTAGACCCATGATTCAACTTTTTATCCAAAATCCAATCCTGATATTCAACCTTGAATCCGATTTAAAACTTGACTCCAACATTCAATCTTGACATTTGATATTCAACACTGATCTGGAATCTGACTTTTGATACCAGCTCCCGACCTAAGGCCGAATCTAAATCTCAACTTATGACCTAACCAACACGAGATTCGACCCTACACCCAACTTCTAAATTTTGAATTTCAACCTAGGATCCAACTCCACCTTTCGTTGGGACCCAACATTTGAATCAAGATCCAACCACGAGATTCGGTTATTGAACCTGAATCTAATCCTGACACTCGATCACACGATTGAATAAAGACCCACTCTGATACTTGACCTCAATTCTCAATCTGAAACCCGTCTCTAACACCTAACAAGAAAATTCACTTTGACCTAACTCGAGACTCAACCATGATACCTTATTCGAAACTTACCTCGATTTCTAACTCGAGATCCGACACTCAAATTGAGATTCGACCCCAATAGGATATGAAACCTAGAAACTAGGTCTTGAATCATCTTAGATTTAGGAAAAAAGGTTAATGACGGGAGGTTGTATCTCCTTGAATTGTTGATTCAACATTTTACCCTATATTGAAAAACTCTATAATAGACAAAATTATCATTTATTATTTTTCTATGATAGACAAAATTGTCATTTAGTATTATTTTTTAAATAATTATTATTTAATTACTATGCAAGTATGTAGGATTTTGAAATTAATTAAACTTATGCTATTAAATATTTACTCATTAAGAATGTAAAAGTCATTAGATAATCAATAAATATTTGGCCAGCCAATATTGTAAAACGTGTATAAATTTCTTACTCATATTTACTTGTAATAGATTTAATGTTAAGCTCCTAATATTAATTGGATAACATGCACCTTGCAATAAACTTAGTCCTAATATGAATATATTTTATTTAGCCTAATAGGAATATATTTTATTTAGTTCTAGTACAAAATTACATTTATACCCATTAACAATTTTTTAGATGGAGAAAATTTTAATTAAAAGAATAGATAAATTCACTTTTATTGGATATTTTGGTTAACTAACATTTATATTCATGATTTTATAATAACTAGCGTCATGAAAGTACTTTGCACGTAACTCTCTATCAATTATCACACAAAAAATTTCAAGACTAATCTAGAGTCTCATCTCAGCATTTTACTCTGACCGATCCCAATATCCAACCTCGACAATCTGGCAATATTTATTTGGAGGGTCATTACGTCCTTACTCATCATTTACTTGAAATAGATTTAATGTTAAGCTCCTAGTATTTGTTAGACAATATGTATCCTACAATAAACTTATTCCTAAAGAAATATATTTTGTTTAATCCTAGTACATAATTACATTTATATTAATTAGTAATTTTTTAGATAGAGAAAATTTTAACTTAAAAGGACAAATAAGGAAATAACTTTTATAATAATAATAATATAGATATTTAAGATATTTAATATTTAAATAGATATTTAAAATTCGAATTTGAAATATCTGATTAAGATAATTCCAAAACTTCCTATGTGAAAATGGAGGATGGAAGTGACAAACTCAATAATGTTGTGACAACTACTATGGTGCTTTCGTGGTCCAATCCCATAAAATCTATTTATGGTTTCCATTATTTTCATATGAAATATTTGCCACGTTTTTTATGCTAAATTTTGGCTGTCTTCTTTGTATCCTTTTTCCTTATTAATTAACATGTCCAGCTTATATACTCTACAATAAAATTGACAAAGATATTTGTCGAAATACAAGGTCATAAAAGCAAATTCTTTATAACGATGATTTTAAAATATAAAAATATTTATAAAGATAAATAATTATATATATAACAATCTCTTTTTGATTCGTTCTAAAAATGTTACCTTTTTTATTCACAAACTATTGGGTCCCTTGGTGGATCTTTTCGTGTGTTTGTTCTCTTAGTGGCATAATTGTTTAAGATGTTGTAAAGATTTAACGACATAATTTTCACAAAAAAAAAATAAAAATTGGAAACCATCAATCCTACCTAACTCCGCAATGATTGTAATTGACATGTTTTGTGGTTTAGATACCTCCAATCCAAACATTCAAATGGACCCCTCTATAGGAGCAATATTATAACAAAGTTTTAATTTATATTTTTATTATTCTTTTTGGGGTGTTGGGGGGGGGGGTGAAGATGTATGTATTCACAAGGGCAAGGGACAGTGTCACACTACATCGCAGAAGATAGAGAGTAAACCAATTGAGTTAGTCCTTCATCACTAGATTAGAGTTGTAAAAATAAATTGGAAAGATTAGAAAAAAAAAACTTTTTTTTTTTTTTGTATAATTAAGTGATTTGTGATGTCCATTAATTTAATTAATTTAAATTTGTATATCATAAAATTTAATTTAACATGAGATTTTTTTAAAAGAGACTTCTCCTTTTTCAAAAATTGAAATTAAAAATCAATATCGACTTCATGATGAAGCAAAGCTTCTCCATTAATGCTCTACCCCTAATTTGGGGGTGGGGTGCGTGGGTGGGTGGGAGAAGGGGGCATTTTATATAAATGGAAATTGGTCAAAATTGTTCCTGAACTATACGAAATAGATCACTTGTCTTATCCATTATATTTTGGGATAAAAAATGCCTCTATCGCTATATCCAAGAGACCACAAATATCCTCAAGATTTAACACTCCATATGGACACATAAAGCCTCTCCAGGCAGTAGTTGATATTGGAGGAAAATTCATTCTTTAAAAGATAGTATGAAGAATTGGTATGTTAATGACAGGTACCAACCCATGCAATGGTCCAGCCAAAGCATAGAGTCTCTACATGGCTTGTTGCACAAAACAAGCTCCTTACTAAGGACAAATTGCTTAAGATGAATATATCAATTGATGATGATAATTGTTGCTTATGTGATAAACAATTACAAGAAATAGCTACCCGTTTATTTTGTCATTGTGACCGAATAAAGGGATTGAAGCATGGGCAGGTATCATAAGACACTTTGGAGGATTGGCAAAAGTGTTGCTGACTATCAAAGGGAAAAGATGTAACCAGTTTAAGAAGGCTACGTTGACAGCAATATGGAGAGCGTTGTACTACCACACTTGAGGGAAAGGAATTGGAAGCACTTTAAAGGAATCCATGTACAATCGCCTGAAGCACTAGCACAAATAAAAAAGGAATCAAATCTAAATTAGATATGTTTTCTATCTCACAGAGAGCGCATAGCAATAGAGAGTTAATGTATAGATTGCAGAATTAACAGTTTCATGTTTTCATGTTTTTTTTCTTTAGTCGAGACTCGATTCTCATAGCACCATACCTGGTAGGTGGTCATGGAGTTAGGTGCTCCTTAAGTTGTGACACGTTCGTTGATTTTTGGTAATAATACATTCACAGTTGTTACAAAAAAAAACCCAAATTTTTAGTGATGTGGTAAGTCATGTGGGACTGATCCTACAACAAGAAATTCGACTTTTAGGGGTGACTAAAGTTGTCACAAGATCTCAAAATATTGCTATTAAAGATGTTCATTAATTTTTACCTAGCAATAGCCATTAATTTTTAATTGAAATCATTCAAATGACGAAAACATCCACGTACAATCTGTCAGATCATTCTTATGAGATTTTACTGAATATGTTATTTGCTTTTGACAAAAACAAAAACCTATTTTTTTGAAGCTTCTGAACAAATAGTTTAAACTACCCCTCGAAAACACTTAATTTCTCTCAAAAACTTAAACAAACACTTTTTTTTCAATAAATACTTTTTCTAAGAGAAAAGAAAAACGTTTTTTTGGCCCCCAAAAAGTTTGGCCAAATCAGCTATAAGTCATGGTTCTTTGAGTCATGCGTCCTTCTCAATCATAAAGCACATCATTTTCCGTTTTAAATATTTCCATCTGTCCTTGTGTAACTGGTCGGTTTGAATAGTTCAACAGAACATATGTTTGTATTTTGAAACCCCACAAACTTATTGTGTTAGAAAATTGTGTACTAGATTTAGACATTGAAGGTGACAAAATTTTAATTTTATTATATGTAGAGAAAAAAAAAGAGTGAGAATATTTCATATGTTTGAATGCAGAGAGAATTGGATGCTTGTAGTTTTCAATGTTTTTATTTATCATGTGTCAAATAATTTCATGTAGGCTCTATTTTGGTTCTATAATATTGGCTCAAAAATTGAGATGGTAATTTTGGACTAGAATAAGAAGGTATTAACGAAGGTATATATCTCCTCAATTTCACCTACTTTAAGAGTATATATGATTCTTTTTATTTACTAATCATTTAATTAAGTTAATTGATGAGTATCGTCAAAATAAAGACAAAATCTAACCAATTATTGGATGGTAAGGGCATATCTGTGCTGAAGTATTGACCGGCAAGTCCATTCAATACTTTTTCTTTAAGAGGATTTTTCCCAAATAGCTACTAATAAGCATTTTAATTATGTTCATTAGCTACAATTTATCTAATTATGCTCCATAGTTATAGTTTCGTTTGCTATGAGTATTTCTGTTTGTATAATTCTCGACCAATACACAAATCCATTTGTGTAATTTGCTATCAACATTTGTGTAATTTCGCTGCCAACATACAAACCCTTTTGTATAATTCACTGCTAAGTGACACCTAGCAACTCATATGAAACATTAATGGTGAGCGGTAATTATTTAAAACTATAACTATAATAAATAATTAAAGAGTATATAGTTACGTAATTTAGTCTTTTCTTAATCATGGTGCATGGACCAACTTGCGTGCACCTTTACCATCTCCTACCTTTCACCATCACAGGTACCGAATAACTCTAAAACAAAGTGAGATGGTAATTTTGGACTAGAACTGCAAAATTGAAATCTCTGTTCTAGTCCACCGCTTGTTTATGCAGATATTGGAGCTAAAAAATTGTTGTCTCTGTCAAATACATAATTAAGTAAATAAAAATATGTTCCCTATCAACTTAATGCTTTCAAAGAGATAATCACACAATTTAAAATGCGCTTTCTCTAACATCTCAAGTTTTTAACACCGCGAAGAAATACGAGATGGTCACACAATTCAACGGTCTTACACGAGCCAAGTTCCAAAAGACTGTCATCATGAGCTTTTAC
Source organism: Solanum virginianum (assembly GCA_000787875.1). Classification (NCBI taxonomy): domain Eukaryota; kingdom Viridiplantae; phylum Streptophyta; class Magnoliopsida; order Solanales; family Solanaceae; genus Solanum; species Solanum virginianum. The sequence goes on along the minus strand of DF357700.1, from coordinate 49,319 downwards.
TGAAGAATGAGAATACAGAGCAAGAAGTACAATGGACTTATACAGAAATAGAGAGTACATGAAGAATGAAACTTTTACATTAGCATACAGTTGTATGTATCAAATAAGCTGTTGAGATTTACAAAGATCACTTGGTCGAACTCTCCGGGGGAAAAAGGCGAAAAAGATTTCCCAAGTTAGAGTTTACCTAGACTTCTCTTAATGGTCATTGAGATGAGTAGCTTGATCATGGATCCTTTTTTAAAAAATGGTAGTTGTTCAAACCTCCACAGTAGCAATCTCGAAGATAAACTGTCAGCCCCTCAGTAGAGACTGACCAAAGAGATTGATGAAATCGACATGCCTGTACTGTAGAATTATCTTTCCAGATATCAGGAGTTCAATTGTGCCAAGATCTGCAAATACCTGTATAAGGTGTGATCATCAGCAATCCGCGCTATCCTTGGCATAAGCCTAATATAGTTTGTCGACCATTATAGAGAAGCAATCACTTGCTCATTGAATGTCAGACACTATCCTATTCCATATCCGACCACAGAAACTTCCATGGTCCGCCTCTTGTTTGTAACCTGCTATGTGCAAGCACTTGTCAGAAAGTCTTGTTGAGAGGTAACAGAAAAGAAAAGAAAATGCTCTGTTGTGATAATACTGATTTAGCCAGTAACTAGATAAATGAGAGTTCTTAATGATGATCATCCGAGAGATTATAACCTGCATTACTAAAAGTAGATTTTGTTCACCTTTAGAGCAAGTAGAACATAATGACTCAAAACACTCGAGGACAAAATCAAGTAAATCGAGCAAATGCATTTGCTTTTTCTCTGGAAATATACAGAAATTTAAGTCTTTGATTCAACCTAACTTTCAAATGCAGACTGATACAACAGTTAAAGTGGTAAAACACAAGCTTCTTATAATTTGTTACAATATAAGCAACCGATAAAGGCTATTCCATTTAAATAACTAAATAGCAAATGAAAATGACTAAGACAACATTTTTATGATTAAATGCAACTTGGTTCAATTCGCAAAATTACCACTCTCTAAGGTTGGTGAAAGAGATAGACACAAGAGATTTACCTCCAAAGTCCAGCTACAACACGCAAGGCAACGAAAAGAAAGAGTCCCGCCCAGATGCCAGGAAGACCAAACAATGGCGCAGCCACAAGCAAGAAGATTGAGGAGACTATTCCAATCACTAACTGTTTGTCAAAGACACGAAGCTGAATCAGGAAGGGACATAATCTGATGATATTTCAAATGTTTGTCACAATATACAACATACTCTAAACTCCAAAGCCACTATCTCTATTTCTTGAATTCAATTAGCTAACACCGATTCGAGAATGGTCGAGCAGCATCTCAATGATTGGCCAACTCATATTGAAATGTATGTTCTAGGCATTACTTCATTCATTGCAGCAAAGATCCATAGAAGATGTAGCACCATGTGGTTATGTTTCAAATGATGAGAGAGTCAAACATACCAACTCTGCAGCCAGCAATGGGACAACAATCCAGGACAACTTATTGCTTAATCCTTTTTTTTTTTACTCGTCTCTACACTTTTTTGTTCTACATGTCGTCATACACAGTTTTGTTACTTGAAAGCAAAAGCCTAACCAGAAATGCAAATATCATGTAACGATTTCTTTTTCTTCGACATTCTGATCACCTCATCGAACCATATAGACTCTGCTAACTTTTTTCCATTTTAATTTTCAACCAACTCAAATTCAATTCACGCAAAAGTTTGAAGACTTTATTTCTGGTATCACAGGTCAGGATACTTTTCTCTGAAGAAAAAAAGCAGTGATGTGCCATAATGCTTACCATAGAATATGCAGCAAACTCGAAGTCTGAAACACCGTAATAGAGCCCATCAAGAACGAAGGCAATGGCATTTATTGGCTGAGATCCAGCAACAAACTGTGCAATAGATGATATTAATAAGAAAAGAATAAGCAGTTTATCATTCAAACATCAAGTTAATCCAGATAACAAAACCCGAGAGCTCTATACAAGGTTAGAAATGACAGCCATGTAATTACTTCTATAAATGACCAAAAGTAGTTCATAATATAGAAATTACCCAGCTGGTGCAAGGCAGGACTTCTAGTCTTAACGTAAATATATGTCATAGGGGAACATGCACTGTTTGGGGTTCAAAATACAAGGGAAGAATGCTGAGGGTAATTGGATAAGACTTTCATACCAGAGTACCAGATCTGGCAATTTCCAGAACTTCAGAGTCCGTGCTGAATAAGGCGGAGAGTGCTTGAAAACCAGCGAACAAGCTGAAACCCAAGGCAACTCCTGTCAATGCACCAATCTGACATGATTCACGTAATGAATAAAAGATAGAGCAGGTCAGTGTTTCTGCTATTACTGCTTTCTCTTAAAAGCTAAGTCAGTAATCCTAGTTGAAAGTCAATAAGGAGTACTGGGAGTAAGAACGCGAGTTACCTGTAGCACTTTATAAACCACTTCACGTGCTTGGCCATAATTACCTTGAGAAAATCCACCAGCAAGGAGAGCCTAAGATCAACACAATAAGAATGAAATCAAGAAAACGAAATATTAAAAGCTATAATTCAGTAGAATTATCCAAATATGACACTATGATCTCGCTGTGAACCTCAACTAAAGAAAATCCTGCGACTTCATTGGTAACCAAAAAGAATGAAAAATTAAAAAAAGAGATTAAAGAGTTATATGATAGTTCCATTTGTTTTAGCGAGGCACATTGAGGTCCTACTCACTAATAAAATTGAATTCACAAGTATTTGGCTTTTATTGAGATGCAAAACAGAGCTCCTGAGCAACCTCTCTAAAAGTTATTGAATAAAGCCAGAAATGACTGCAGAGAAAACAAATAGTTTAGTGAAAATATACTTACCTGCCCGGCAAGTGCCAAGGCGTCAGTTAGCAAAGATACAGCTAGCCAAACTTCAACACATATCTGATAACCAGCCATAGGCACGGGGCCCTCTCGTGCTGCCAGAGCCGTTGCTAGTGTAGTGGTAATTAGAACTGCTAAAGTCCTCCCTATTAAAAGGGCACCTGGAAAAGACAAGAATAAGCTTAACCTAAGAAAGGTTTGATGATTTTATTTTTGAAAAAAATTTATAGAATTTCGATAACTCTGATGAAGTCCACAAGAGACACTCTTAATTATCATTTGACAGGCTTCATACCAGCAAAATATTCTGCAGTCACTCAAAGACCACATGCTAGATTATATGTTTGGTGCATGGAAGTCTTTCAATCACATTTTTTTCTTGAAACAGATCTAAAGAATCTGTAAAAATTGTTAGTTTTATTAAACGGAAAGAGATAGCGTGTTCAAAAATGTGATTGATTAAATCATTACAGTTTGCCAAGATTAACAAATGAGTTCATGGTCAAAAAATGTTCGTATATGATTTTCATAGAGACATTAAAAAATTTCACCTGGATCCATGCTACATAAGTGTTATGTTCATAATCCCCCACCCTCCATCCCATCTTTAGTTGAGCATCTAAGAAAAGATAGTGGAATACATGTCAAGCGAGCAGTATAATGACGTATCCACTACAGCGAAGATAATTTTTGTGCGTCAGGTTTCCTTTTGCAATATAAGATGCTGTATCCATATACTAATTCTCCATGCCCAAAAAGATATGCTCAAGAAATGCAAACGAAAAATGGAATTGAACGAAACCAAAAGTTCGTATATCATATTTAGAGATATATCATGCAAAATAATAGCCATTGCTTTGTATCTCATGCAAAATTGGTTTCTCTAACTTAAATTTGCTGTATAATCGTCATTCCTCCCTTAGTCTATCTTCAAATGTAAATGAGATTCATATCAAATCTTGAAAAATCATTTTTTTTAAATCTAAAATAGTCATCTTCAACTGTGGATAGATATCTTTAAATGCAGATATACCAATTTCAAGTTTCGCTAGCAGCTGCAATAGGAGATTCAGTTGGACACATTTGAATGTTGTGTCAAACAGATTTTTAATAAAAATGGGAGTCTTTGAATCAAAATTCACTTTGTTAACTACTAAATTTATCCTGATTTAGTCGTTGTTTCAAGAGTATCCAAGAAAGTACCAGATTTAAGATACTGAGAAAATCTCCCCACGTTAATGTCTGGAGCAATAAGAAGAACTTTCCCGTTTAACTTCCACAGAAGGATAGAAGCAGTCAAGTATCTGGTAAAAATATTGATCAAACAAAAAGTAAGATAAATAAAATGGACAGCAAGTTATATCATGTATAGAGTAACTACGGCTTGGTTTACCGCCAATAACATACTCAGAAGTCACACCAGCAATTGCAGCACCACTAATGCCAAAACCAAAGGTGAATATCAAAATTGGAGACAATAATGCATTTAGCAAGTTACCAGCTCCTGAAAATCCAGAACTTTTCTTTGTTAGATATGGAAGTAGAAGTATCAAGGAAATAATTTACACAAACATTTCAGACATTATTAAGAAAGAGTCCTATTTATCAGATCATACTGAGTGTGGGTAGGGTGTTTTTTTTATCAAGTGATGACAATAATTCGTTAATATCAAGTCATACTTCTAGGCACATGTCATAAGGTCATAGCATTCCCTAGAGCAGTATTGTCAAAGACGCGCTCAAGCCCTAAAGTGAGGCTCCAAACATGTAGCCTGTTTGCCCTCGCTTAATATGCGCTTCAGTCTCATCATCAAGGTTCTAAGGCATACTTTTCCTTGCCAACGAGTCTCTTCTGAAAAGGCGACATTAAACAATTGATATTTCACTTTATCGTGATTTTTTCAATTTCTTTGTTCATATATTTGACATTCAACCTTATAATTGTTAGTCTTGCACTAAACATATACAGTTGTAACTTTTTCTCCTTTTGCGACCTTTTTTCATTAAATCCTATGCTTTATTTGCACTTTGTGCTTAAAGCCCCAACAGACCTTAGAGCTTTTTTGCCCCTTTTGCTTTTGATGACACTACTCCAGAATTGTTTCTCTATAGTTGACTGAGCTAAACAAATTTCAATAAAAGCTGGTCTTATCCCGGCTTCACCAAAATGTATGAGTTTGAATGAAGTCAAACGTTGGAACTGTACTTATCTAGGAAAACGTATTGTATATAGAGGCTTAATATACAGCATTTAGCTCAACTAAAAGAGGTACATGTAAACAAAACATTTTTATCTCAACATTCCCAATTAATATCCAAATAGAAACTTTACAGCTAGAAGCAGTTATCCGTCAGCATCTATAAATAATATTTATGAAACCGGATTAGCAGGCACAAGATGCCAGTACAGATTTCACTTGGATTTACTTAATGTAGATCAGAGAAGTAATTGGGTATATTTGATACTTGCCAACAGCATATAAAGGAGTTTTTGTGTCCTTAAATCCACGAAATGTTCCTTGAGCAGCAAGTGCTATAACGACTGGTGGAGCTCCAAAGGCCCTAATTGTAAGGAATTGCTCAGCTGGTACACGCATAGGTGAATCCTGTGACACATCAACAAGCCCAAATAGACTTACACCGAATATCTTCAGCAAACAGCAATACACAACAGAAGGGGAAGCATAAATCCGATAAGCTAGGCCTCATTCTAGAAGATAAATTTTTTTCCAAATTAAGACATACAACAGATATACCCATGGTATTCATCAGAAAACCGGAGCCAAGAGAAAGTCCAACAGCCTCCGCTATGCCAAGGCCAAGGGCCAGTAGTAGAGAAGTTGACACTGACGGGAGTAGTATCTTGCATTGTGAATCAGGTGAGTTATCTAGTTTAAGAACAAAAATATAACTCATATCAGCAACAAACAATGTTTGACAGACTAAAGATGCTTCAACAAACAATCACTGTCACCTTTAGCAATCAATGCCTGCTCTTCAGCAACAAAAGAAGTTGTGACATTGAGCAAAGGAACATTGAACAATTTCGAGATGAGGTTGACAACTGATACTGAAACACCTACTGCTGCTAATTCAACAGATCCTACAAAGCACATGCATAGATAAGTGCAAAAAACATGAAGCAGTATGTTGCACTTCATCATTTCGAAATATTTTAAATTCCCTCCTACTTTATTTCAGCCATCTCAGAAGAGTATTTGCTTAACACTTGCTCCCTACATTCCAAAATACCTGTCACGTTGCACTTATTGAAAATTAAACTACATGAACTTTGACCAACACTTTAGAATATACATATTTTCACCATATTGGTATGAGAAAGAATTACAACTTATAGCACTTGGTTTTCAAAAATCTAAATTTTATATTTTAAATTTGAATTAATCTAATCCAATTTAACTCCAAAAATTAATCAAATTGATTCCCGAGAAACAAAGTGCAATAAGTACTTTGGGACTAGGGAGTACTAAATTATAAATAATGGGTAAAACACATTCTCACTTTCCATCTAAATCCTAATAACTACATTACAATAAACCATAGAAAGCCATAGATTTGACTGATTGGCCATAGATTATGAAGTTGAAACTTGAAAATTCGACCTTCTAAAGTTGTGTTTGGACACGCATTTTTTACTTGGAAAAAACTTGAAGTTTTGTGAGTGGAAGTCCAAAAAATTTAAAACTAGTCGTAATAGTTTTTGGCAACTAGAAAATATTTGAAGATGGTAATCAAATTTCATGGCCAAACAAATACTTCAACAACAACAACAACATACCCAGAGGATGTTCCCAACCAGATACGTGAAGATTAAAATCTACAGCCAAAAGCTAGCTAATATTACCTAAATGTCCAACAAATGCAGTGTCAACAAGTGAAGTTATGGGGTCAGAAGCAAGAGCTAACGCCGCGGGCAATGCAATAGACACAATATCCCATCCAATTCCATCAAATTTCAGCACTTCCCTGCAACAATACAACACAAAAATCAGGACCCCCCCACCCCAAAAAAAAAACACAAAATAACAAAAGCAATTGTGTTGAAGATAATACAGCAGGGAACTGAGTGGGGAGGATGGAACATCCGGTTCGGGTCCCGGGTCAGGAACCGGATTCTCGACCCGACTTTCTTCAGAATCGGAATTTGAATTATGAATCGAATTTTGGGATAACGTTTTAGGATTTTTGTTAGTAGATGATTTGAGAAGTGTAGTACGTAATCGAGCTGAGCAATTAGTAGTATTATTTCTTAGTTGAAAATAACTGTAATTATGATATTTCTGGGGAAGAGACCGTGTAAATAACGGATTAATATATTGGTGGTGAACACCAGACGCCATTGTTGGTTTATTATAGAGAAAAATAAATAATTATGAAGGTGAATAGAATCTGGTTTATGAAATTCGTGGAGGAAGAAAGGTGAATTATCAACTGAATTAACGGCTGAAATGCCACTTCTTTCATTAAAAATATCTTTCCAGAATACTCGTACTCTATCTGTCTCATTTGTTAGCGAAATAATTTATAATCAATTATTTTAGATCATAAATTTAAAAAAAAATTATTATCTCAAGTCAAACATCGAGGGCACCAAATTTTGTTTGTGGACCATACAAATTATCCTTTTACCGAACTCTTACTCCCCTTTGTTTTGGAACAAGTGTCGTTTTAATTCTTAAAAAAAATTATTATCTTAAAATAAATATATTGTATTGATATTAAGTGCTCATCTTTTTATTGCGATCAGATTACGATCTAGCATGCTACTCTCTTTATTTAAAAAATAATGACCTATTTTTCTTTTTTATTAGTTTCAAAAGAGAAAAGTAGTAAAAATACCTTTGAACTTGTCATCAGTTATTAATTTTGTCCCTAAACTATTGTTAGGTTTAAAAACACCCCTTAACTTGGCGAACTAAGCTTAAATACACCATCAAACTTGTCACGAATTATTAGTTTCATCCCTAAACTATTGATAGACTTAAAAACATTCCTCAACTTGACGAAGTAAGCTTAAGTACACCTTCGAACTTGACACGAATTATTAGTTTCGTTCCTAAACTATTGATAGACTTAAAAACATTCCTCAACTTGACGAAGTAAGCTTAAGTACACCTTCGAACTTGACACGAATTATTAGTTTCGTTCCTAAACTATTGATAGGCTTAAAAATGCCCTCCCCCCTCTCCCAGCTTTATATTTCTGTAACTTATTAAATTTTGATTTGAAATTTTGTAGAGTTTCATTCGTTGCTATATTTTTACAATCCCAAAATCTTCTTACGAGATTGTAATATTTCGACCATGAAATTTTTAACGTTGCCAAAAGTCCACATTGACAAAAAATAATCATAAACAAAATAGGAAAAGAAAGTGAATCAAACAATTAAAAATGAGAATGGAAAAAAAAACAAATTTGCTTTGGGATCGCCATTAATGAAGGAAACGTTAAATGAGAAGAAGAAGAATATTCTAGTAGTTTGGTAATTAAAAGTTACCCGAAAATTTTCTTTTTTAAAATAAAAAAAGGCTAATGTGTTCTTTTTTTAACCTTTCACGCACTTTAAATAAATTGTACTCACTTGTTATGTCATGTGGCATGCGGGAGGGGTGTATCTAAGCCCAGTTCGACAAGTTGAGGGATGTTTTCAAGCCTATCAATAATTTAGGAACAAAACTAATAATTTGTGCCAAGTTTGAGGGGTGTATTTAAGCTTAGTTCACCAAGTTTAGGGATGTTTTTAAGCCTATCAATAGTTTATCGACGAAACTAATAATTTGTTACAAGTTTGAGGGTATTTTTAATACTTCTCCCGTTTCAAAATGAATGAGTCATTTTCTTTTTTGGCAATATTTTAGTTCCAACTTTTTTTGCGGAATGTTTAAAGCCACAAGATTAGGAGTCTGTTTGGCTCAGCTGAAAAAAAATAAAAGTGTTGAAATTTATTTGAAAAATAAGTAGTTATGTGTTTGGATAAAAGTGTTGTAGGTGAAAAAAAGTTGTTGATGTGTTTGGTACATAAGTGATGTTAAACACTTTTTTAATTAAAAATATCTTAAATATGTTAACATTATTGTAAAAATTGATTACATTAAGATTTTTCTATCTAAAAAAATCAAATAAAGTAAAATAAATTTATATTTTGATTCAATATCAATATAAACTTATTATTTAAGTAAATTTTATATACACAATTTATTTTAATTTTTAAAATATATAATTTGGATAGATCACATAAAAATTTAAAGATGTCTCTTTTTTATGATTGAAATCGAAACATGATTGAAATTGAAACATGATTGAGATATTCATTTGCCAAAATATACCAATTATTCCAATTTTGTCTTGCCTTCTCAAGAAACTTCCAACATTTGACCAACCAATAATGATTATTCTTTCTAATGGCATGCGTGTCGCTTCTTATTTCACATAAGGAATTTAAGATATATTTTTAATTACATTCATGAATAATAATATTTATTTATCATTCAAGTATTTCTCTTACTATCATAAACTACTTATTAAAAAATAGTGAAAGAATAATAATATATATAAATAAACATACATTCATATTCCAAGATTAGAATGTTGATACAAATAGAAGTATTTAAATAAAGGAGAAGAGTAGTGGTGAGAAGAGCACTGCTAGGCGGTGGTTTCGAAGAGCAGAAGAGCACTAGATTGTGGTTTGAATTGAAATAATGAGAAGAGAAATAGTAGTTAGAGTTACTTTAGTTAAGGATAATGTTGGAAAAATGAAAAAATATTTAAGGTAAATAGGTAATTTTTTGGTAAAATTATAACAACTTTTAAGCTAAAAAATAAAAAGTTGGGCATTGTTTTTAGCTTTTAACTTATTTTAAGTAAATTTTAACTTTTTTTTTTAAGTTGTTTTGAAAATTGTCAAACATTTTTATAAGCTAAAAAGAGCTTAAAAACAAGTTTGACCAGAGCTAAGCCAAAGGGGTTCTATAGGATATTTTGATACATTTAACATAACTTTAATTTAAGACCACAAGATTGAAATTTTTTTTTTTTTATACTCCATGTAAGTCAACTTATCTTTTTGAAACAAAGAGAATATTATACTAATATGCTATTATTTTTTAAATTTTTTAAAAAGATATCCATAATTCCATTGTCTAAACTCTTTTTTTCGGTTAATTCCTCTCATGTTGACATGCTCAATCTTAGATCGTTTGGTGGAAAACAAGGTTATCGAAAAAAATATAATTCTGGAATAAGTAAATCTAAGATTTTAGTATAAAAATTATATACCAATATTAGATTATACAGATAGCTAACTAGGGGATATTTACAAGAGTAGGGCAAAATTGTGTTTGCTTGATAGTTTATACAAGGTAATAGAGGTGTGCAAAGGTTTCCTCAGGCCGAATAAAGATTGGTCCTTGAGTGCAAAGACAGAAGGGAGTTTTAATGTAAGAAATGTGAAGCAGTGCCAAATCAAAATACCTAACAAGCATTAGCTCCTTTTCGGAGATGATCCAGCCGCACCTTCGAGTACAGCAGTTGCACCAATATTGGCAAATAAAAACAAATACAAGTAGGAAGATATGGAAATTACAAAATTTGTACACTTGCTTTATAATGTTGAAGTCTAATTCAACGGGTACATATACTATACCTCCCACCAATACTAGTATCAAGAATCGCAAAAATATCAAAGCAAACTCAAACGAAAGAAGCATCATTTCTTCGTTGCGTAATAAACCTTGAGGTTGAAGATTTTGCTTCAATACTAACAGCAGAAACGCGCTGTGCTCATTTGAGATGTGCATTACGTTCGAGGGTGTGAACTTTTCATTTCCTTTTCTACAAGGATACTGGAAGAATTACTTACAAGGGGTACCTGTTTTTTTCACAAAAACTGAAATAGCAGTTCATTCCATACATCAGGCACGCCAGGCAAGCACCAATGGATACAATCCGAGTAACTTGCAGGATCAGCTAATCTCTCAGGAGTTAGAGCCTCCCAAAACTTACGGTAGATAGAAGGGTGGCCGTCTTTCCTGTAGTCTGAGAGCTGAGTGATGTTGAGAACGTTAACCTTCGAGCCCAACCTAGTAAGTGTCCTCTCCACCATCTGCATTGTGGGCAAGTCCGAATCTACGCCCCAGTATGTTCCATTGATGGGAAGCTTCTCGCCGTAGCAGTTTCCTTCACTTCCTGGTTCCCATTCTCCTTTCCTGAATGTTGAAAGAAGAAGACGAGAAAAAAGTATGATTTATTACTTAGGGAAAACACAAGAAGAGTCTTAACAAAAAGAATCCTTTATGTTGGATTTCAGCAATTGGTGGTATTAAAACATAAAATTGAATACTATGGCCTTTTGACCCACAATAACAATATACCCACTGAAATCCCCACAAGTAAGGTCAGCAGTGAATTAGAGTATGCAGATCTTACCCTACACCGAGGAGGTCAAGAAGTTGTTTCCGATAGATCAAGCAACACATATCAAAGCAGATTTAAAAGGAGAAACAAAAGTAATAAAGATATAACAAATAATAGGGAAAGCATTCTAAAGCATACAAAGAAAAAGAAGAGCAACCAAAAAATAAAACGATAGCCAACATGTAGCAGAAATCGAGGGACCAGAAACTACAAGAATGGTATGCAAGGAGAAACCTATTTTGCTGGACAAGGAGATGACGCTCAACTACTCTCTTACCATCCTAATCCGTGACTTCCATAACTTCCTATCTAAGGGCATGAGTTCGCCGTGTCCTGACAAATCATCTCTTCTCAATGCTATTTCCGCCTAATACCTCTCCTAAACCTCACCACAGCTAACCTCTCACACCGCCTCATTGGAGCATCTGCATTTCTCCTCTTCACATGCCTAAACCATCTCAGTCTCAATTTCATCGTCTTGTCTACCACGGAAGCCATCCCCACTTTGTCCAGAATATCTTCATTCTTAATTTTGTCTCTCCTGGTATGCCCGCACATCCTCCCCAACATCCTCATTTCTGCTACTTCCATCTTAAGAATATGAAAGTTCTTGACTAGCCTTTTGACCCCAACGAGTATTAGAATGGTCGCTCGCCCTGTTTCTCACTAATTCACTCTTGGAATAAGAAACGTGTTCATGCACAAGACAAGTGATAATGGTTCTTCAAGAGCCTATTGCCTACCAAATGGACTCAATAGTTATTGCAAATTTTTGAATTGATATTTGGGAACTCATATCAACAAATGCACATAGGCAAATGAAATTAAGAGCTACATGCTCTGTGCAAACTTTAGGTCTGTTCAATACACCAATTTGATCTGGATTGACCATCTAACTAAAAGGTTTACATCAACTACTTAACTAGATGCAAAGTCAACAAACACAAAGATGCTGCTTTCAGTCTCCAAATTGATCGTATATAATTATTTTTAAAAAAGTTTAGAATCAAGTCAAATTCATACACTATGCTGAGAATATTTACTGCCGAGTCACCTAAGCACACTGGTAACTAACAAAAAACCATGTAACGTTCGACAAAGTAATTAACAACTTTGAAGTTAAGTACTCAAAGCACACTGGTAACTAAACAAAAACCCATGTAACGTTTGACAAAGTAATTAACAACTTTGAAGTTAAGTACTCAAAGTAAGCTTTAGCAATGAAAGAAGAGTTCCTCACTTACGTGAAATGTGTAGGGGACATAGTGACAAAAAAGACCTTCTTCGCGGGATCAACATTGGAATCCACCCAATTTGCCCAGGCCTCCATAGCTAACTCCATGCCTCCCAATCCATTTATTTCCTCACAAACTCCATTTTCTTCAGAACTCCATCTAGAAAGGTAATGGAACTGATAAGACTGCAATCTTTTTTTTTCTTTGCGAAATTTCCATTTATTCTAAGTTAGAAATATAAATGGTTTAATAGTATGAAATAGGTAAATCCAGCCGAGAAAAAATGGTAAAAAGGAATCAAGCACTACTCCTTTCAACCTTTCTATCTTACAGATTTTCATTTTTCAGCTTTGCTGATATGTCAAATATTAGTTCTTGGCATATCTGCTGAAGTCAACACCTAATTACCTAACTATAGAGTTCATACTTACAATAACTTAACAGGCCCCTGTCTCCACCAAAGATATGAATTGAAGACCAATATATCGGCATGCATCCATTCTGATGAATGCCTAAGAAGGGAATCTGGACGCAATATTCGCTCAGACAGTCTGTGATCAACTGGATCATCAGAATTTGATTCGACAAGAAGTGGAGCCCAAAGAAACTCTATGCTAGCGTTGTATTCCTGTCATCAACACAAAAACACTTGGATTCAGTAACAGATGTTAAAGTAGCTTGAGATAATCATCACCATCTACAGATACTGAAGTACACTAAAACTTGATTACATATAAAGTTTGAGATCAATTTGTTGAATGATACATTTCATATACTGAATATAAGTTCACTTCACCTCTGCTCTAAAGATTGAAAGGTGGGCTTGTGGTGTCATGAACTTCTTATCAGCTGGAATAACAGATTGCAGTAGACACACCATCGATATCCACTGTCCTCTATTCAGTGAGTCTCCCACAAACATTAGTCTCTTCCCTCTTAATTTCTCCCACATTTCAGTCATATTCCATCTGCGTATCAACATCAATACATAACAAGCAAGACACAACAATTTCCACAACATAATACAAGAATTCAAACATTATAGGATAAGATTAACTAATGAGAGACTTTATCATTTGGTTACACAAAAGCAGAAAAATCAAAATTTACCTATTCAAATTGCAGTGATGAGGTTGCCATCTCCAGTACTGATACTCCAGATCTTGCCTGCCATGTTTGTGGCACGCCAATTGATCGGACATATAAGGACAATCAGATTCTTGATACAATGGATGTGAACTATTATCAAACACCCATTCACCGGAAAAATAGTCACATGTTTCCGGCATTTCTCTCCGACCACCGGACTCCGGTCTAAAGCTATCCCATTCAGCTCTCTTTCCACTATACTCCACAGTAGAGTGGCAAACACTAGATTTGTCCAACGGCACTAACAACACCAGAAAAAAACAAAAATCCCCTCAGTTGGGCACAAAAATAAACAAACGTCAAAGCTTTTTCTCCCAAAAAAAATGAAATTAATCAAAAGGGTCCTTGTTTCTGAACTCCAATTTCATGAAAATGCAGGAAAAAGAACACCATGTTCAAATTTATCAAAAGGGTCCTTCTTTCTGAACTTCAAATTCAAGAAAATGCAGACAAAAACACCAAATTCAAACAGTGACACACCCCCTCCACCCCCCACCCCCCGGCCCCCACCACAAAAAATTCCTAAAACTTGCTCATGAAACGAAGAAGATGTCGAATCTAGAAGACTGACCTGGAGGAACTCTTGGGAGAGTGATGTTTTTCACAGATTGGGAAAAAGGGTCTTCTTTTTTGTCTGAAGAAGACGAATCACCATGATTATGAGTGGTGTGTTTCGAGTGAATTTCTTGAATGTAAATTTCATTATAGAGAATAGAGAAAACAATGAAGACGAAGAAGACGAGTGCTATGAGAGGATACTGAGTTTTCTTCTTCGGCCATTTCTGCATTGTGATTTGTGTGTGACAGATGACTCTGGAGAATGTTGATTTGACGAATCTAATTTGTACAGCCGACAATGACACCCCCTTTAAATCTGGACAAATTCAATGAAAATAATATTAATAGTATTAAAACGTATTAATTTCATGATTTTCTTTGCTTATTTGGTAAAAAATATTAATTATATATGAAAAGTATGCTAGAGATAAGAGTTAATTAATTTCAGAATGAATTTATTTCATGTTTGATTGTAATAAAATTATAGGAATAATTTAGCTCGAATTATTTTTGTCTCATGTTGAGGTGGAATAATAATTCTGAAATAATTAATTATAGAATAACTTATTTTTCGAAATAAATGAGATTAGTTCTACATTAGTGATCATTTGATAGGATATATAATTCTCAATTATGTTGAGATTATTTCTAACGAAGTATTCGGCTTGGTGTATAAAATAGCATACACTATAGAATTTCTAAAAGAATAGTTATTTACAAAAAATATCTTCCACAAATATGATAGAAAAGGATATGAAAAACAAAGTTTTTGAAGAATAATTGTGTTTTTAACCATGTTGATGCATGCATTGTTAATATCATATTTTTTCATATATTAGTTATATATACCATAATATCAAATAAAATGTATATAATTAATGTTTGCATTAGTTAATTATGTATAGATTGAAAAATGTATTAGTTATATATAAAACAAATGCATTACTTTTATGTGTCTAATAACAAACGATAGAGTCTTTCAAAAATAATCTTCCTCGACCAGAAAGGAATAAAATGTGTAGGCACTTTTGCTTCTTCATACTCCACTATAGTTGTCGTTGTATAAACTTTATGTTAATCCTAGTATGTGTTAGTTAAGCATAAGGTATAACCTTTACTCAATTGTATCATTCACTATTTTTTTTTTAATACATAATCACATAGAAGTTCTGTAAGTAAGAAAAATAAATAATAATATAATTTTTAGATAATATTACAAAATAAATGTTGACAAGGAATAACGTAATAGACATGTTCATAGAAACTAGTAACAAAATCATAACTTATCTCACCAATAATTAGAGGGACGAAAATGTTATTATCCCAAAATTAAAATATCATTAAATTTTGTAGTGTTTATTAAAATACCTTATTGATTCCTTAATAACGTGCATCTAACTAAGGAAATTTGTGAATTGCATATTTAAACGTGGTTCCCATTACAATTAGTACTTACTTTTCTATATTAATTATTTTTTTAAATGTTTTACGGTTTATTCATAATCTCCTCACAACTTTGCAAATTATTAAATCTTTATTTTACATTGCTAAATTTTTTAATATAAATATAAAATTTGGACTAAAAATATTAAAATATATTTGAGATTAGGTTGGAATCTCATATGATATTGTGTTGAAAATAAAGGAATTAAGAAGATAGCCGGCAAATTGGAAAAGGCCATAAATTAAAAGTACAATTAATTATGAATAGTGCAAAAATAAAAACAAAGAAAGTATAACTTAAATCATTTAACAAAAAAAAATAAAAAAATACCCCTCCTAGGCTTTTCTGCCCTTTTCAATTTCTTGATAATTTGAACTCACAATTTCTAAATTAAAATAATGAATTGCTTACTATTCGAATAACTCTTTTTTATTTAACGTAAGTTCTTAAAGAAAGAGATTAAAGACAAAATGTGCGTATATATTGGGATTCTCTTACTTTATACTAAGGCTATTTTTAAAATTGCTTCTTCTGCATGAATATTTAATTTATTATTTGATGATTAGAGTTGAATTTGTCAGCAATAAATAAGCAGAATTTGTATGTATGTATAAAGACATATATATCTATAGGTACAAATGCTTATATCATAATGATTTTACCTTGTATAAATATTCGATCTTCTTCTTCCTTGTGCATGTTAAATGGATTTAAAAAATGTATCTCAATAGTCAATAGGAAAATGTGATTTCTCATCATCGTACCAGAAAAATTTATTTAATTTTTGTACTGTTTGATACCAACGTTAAAGCTTAACTAATTTGATAGGGCTCATTCTGAGAAAGTGACCTGTTCAGGATCTTTTTATACTCAAAGCTCAAATTCGAGATCTCTCGTTAAGGGAGGAATAATGATATCCACTTCATTACATTTTTTGGTGATAAATCTATCTAATATTTGCTCATGGGTTGATACATTCAAAAAATAAAGAAATACTTCTTTCGTTTCTTTTTAGTTGTCATGATAAGATTTTGATACAACTCTTAAGAACAATTAATTAAGAGTATGATTTGACTAATATATGCTTTGTTGGTTCTTTAATCATTATTTACGTTTGTGCCTCTTACTTCTAAAATAATTAATATTAAGGGCAAAGTTAAAAAGAGAGAGAAAGAGAATTAATTCTCTTGATTGTTTAATTTATAACTATTTTGAAATAAATATTTTTAATATACATGATAAACTAAAAAAGAACCGGGGGAGTATACTTAAATAAGTTACAAGCAGCAGACAATGAAGAATTTGTGAGAATATTTTTGTAGAGATAGCATTTATTGGCCAATTTTTCCTCCTTTAAATGGAAAATACTTCCTCCATCTCAAATTAATTAAATTTTGAGATTTTTTTTTCAATGTTTAAAATAGCTGAAATGTTCAAAGTTTAAAAAGAATGTTTGAAACTTTTTTAATATTTGCTCTTTCATTTATTGAAGTTTTATATTTTCTAGGAGATAAATTACACTACATATTTATGATTTTATAAAGGGCAACAGTGAAAAGTATAGTGTAAATTTTGTCTTTAAATGTTTTTCTTAATATGTGTGTATTACCTCATAAATTCAATTAATATGAGAAAGATGGAGCAATCATTATCCTAAGATATGAAAAAAGATATTTTTGTTGAAAAAATTAAAGAATTTTTTTTACTTTTTTTTTCTATTTGATACGTAAGCAAAATAATTAATTTAAAATTATTTGTATATAATATAAACAACTTCTGTGGGAGATGGGAGCAGGGAAATAGGGGTGTTGCATGGTGGTGATAAGAGCTTTAGTGCTAGGATGAAGATGAGGTGTGTTTGAAGTGTTGAATCTTTTATTTTTATTTCAATAATTCCACTACTATGGCAGTATGGTGTATCTTTATCATAATCTTTTTATCCTTTTAAGTATGTATTTATGCATAAATACACCTGTTACATTAGTGCATATTTGATATTGACTTATTTGATGAAGGTATAATGAATATTTGATATCATGTAATCTATTTTTGATATCAAATATATGCATCTTTGATACTAGGTACATCAAATTGATATTGAATAGAAATACACTAGTAATTATGAAATTGATATTGAATATACAGATACACTCGTAGAAATTATTACAAACTGTTGCATATATAGTCAGATACATGCTTTCAAAATTGATATTGAATACACAAATTATATACACTCATAGAATTCGATACAAGCTTATACATATAATATATGTATGTACTTTCATATTTATCTAGATACATAGAAATTCTAAACACACGTATACAAAGAAGGAAAGGAACGAGAGAGGGGGAGAAGTGAGTAAGAGAGACAAGCGAGGGAGGCAGTGTGTTCCAAATACATGTGAATCGTGCTTTAAATATGGTGTATCTGAATTAATACTCGAATAAAATATGTAATTTTTGAAACTATCACTTTATTGAATAGTTAGCACCTATATTAATGTGATTTATGAAATTTGCTCTTATGATGCTAGCCCAAATAGTTTGTCCTAGGCAAGACACCCAAATGGTTGTGGGAAAAAGATGGAGATACCAAGTGTTATTTACACCAGGTAGCCACTTTTGTGGCAAGTTAGCAACCTTTTCATAATACATGGCTAACCAATGTAAAGGAAATGTTGCCTGATTTTGCAATTGAAGTTGAAAATTCTATATGCTCAAAAATCTTATATCTAATAATTGTGTATGTATATTTGTAGATTAACTTGCTAACCTTAATTTAGCAGTTAAAATTCACATGTAATCATTTTTCAATTCATCTAATTAAAAAATAGCCATTATCGTGATATTTTTTAAGAAAAAAAAAAAGGTTCAATGAAAACTATATATTTCTACTTAGATATGGATAGTTTGCTAAGTGTATATTACCTACGAAAGTTAATGAATATTTTTATCTAATAAATACTTCCTTTGTCCAGCAATAATTGTCCATTGTTGACTTGATACAAAGATTTAAAAAAAGTAAAATAAAAAATGTAATTTTGTTAAATCACTCTTTGAATATAACAAATATAATATATTTAAAAATGTAATAAAGAAATGAGTACAAGTAATAATAAAAGTAAATTAGAAATTTAAATGTAAAATTATGTCTTGATTCATAGAGTGAATGAGTATTGTAGCTAAATGCCATTTGACAAGGGTAAATTCCAATTATATTTTAGATATTTTCCCTTCGTTAACTTTTACTAGTCAATCTTAAATTTTCGCATGCCTTTTAAAATAATAATTTATATGAATATTTTATTATAATATTGATCTTAAAGGGAATGCAAAAATGATATTAAATAATTAATTAAAAATTATATGATTAATTATTTTATATATGATTAAAATTATTAAAATTAATTATTTCATTTTTTCAAGAAATAACTAATTCCATCATTTTAATACATTTTATGAAATTAAAAATTACTCCCTTTTTCTCATTTTATGTCTTTTTTATCTGTCCCAAAAAGAATATCACCTTACTAAAATAATTTAACCTTAAAATTTTCTTTTCATCCTTAATAAAATAATTTTCAATCACACAAATATATAAGGATGATTTTAGACCACAAATTTTTAAAATCCTATAAATTTTAATAGTTCTTTTTTTTCTTAAATTTCATATCAAATCAACGAATGACACATAAAATAATCGGATAATATTTAAAAATAACTAATTTTATATGTTATATTGAAATTTTATCGTCCAATACCACGTACCAAATGAACCACTTTTTGGCAAATTATTATTGTGATGTATATAGGTCATCTAGGATCCCAACAAACTTGTTACGATGTGACTGACGACTCTTGGAGTCTTCTAGAGCTATTGAACTTCCTTTTCTTTTTATTTTATGTCTCATATTTGTTTGAGATTTAATTAATTTTAATTCGTATTCAATTATTTTTATTTTGAAATAAATTACTCTCGGCGATTACATATTCGTATATTAATGTTAGAAAAAATATTTTTCAAAGATTCTCCATTCATTTGATAGAGAAAACTATTATGATTTTATAATTTGTTATTGAATTTATTTTAATTCCAGAAGCTCGGATTGAATCGATATATCAATATCGATTCACTCTATTATAATTTTTGATGATATTTTATAAAAAGAATATTAAAAATACTCTTTAACAAGTAGCCACTTGTAACATTTTAGTTTGAATAGGAAACCCAAAAATAGGTAGACAAGAAGCACGAGGATCATTAAAGTCTCTATTAAATTAGTACCCACTTTTTGCAACTTGTAGCCAAGAATAGAGCTGAGGTGACTAACAGCAAAGACTCTTGCAACTTGCCTATATAAATAAATAAATAAAAAAATATATCACAATCCCTACCTCTTTTAACTTTTTAATTTTAATTGACTAAAATTATTCAATTTAATATTTGCAACTTGCTAGTATTTCTTTATTATTATTCATAGATAAGCTAATTGGTGTTCTCTTTTTTTATGAAAAGAAATAATTAAAGTCGCCTTCCAACTTGCAGAGTATCTTGTTTGATTCTCATGTACTATTCTCTTTCTCTTTTGTTTAGTTATTGTATATTAAACACTTTTCAAAAGAAAAAGAATTAATTTTTTTCAAAATTATTTATGTGAACATGTTCGCACTTCGCAAGTTGCAGCTTCGAACTTCGTTTCTACGTAATAACTCACAAATTATATTAAAAATAATTTATATTAAACAAGTTTGATATGATGAACTCAATTAGAACATAAATTTTTTGCTTTTAATAAAAAATTTTGAACTCACAAATTATATTTAAAAATAATTTATATTAAGCAAGTTCGATACGATGAACTCAATTAGAAGGTAAATTTTTTGCTTTTAATAAAAAATTTTGAACTTCAAATCTCCAATATCAAAGATCTCTTGTTCCTCTAAAAATGTAAAACAATAATTTCTATTTTGCAACCTTAATTTACTTATCATTATCCTTTATCCTTTATAGCCATTAGTGAATGCTTATTTTCCCTTGATCGTTATCTACTTATTTAAATCAAAATTGAGAAGGGTGCATTGTACACTTAATTTCGTCTTAGTTTTGGAACCTGTGTGATTACTTAATTTAATCTTAATTGCATTTTAAGCAATCATATATAATTAAGATTAGGTAGCAGCCATTGGGTGTACTGAAGAGTCGTTTATGACATGCATGTATACTTCCAACTTAATTAGTACGTAGTATTTAATTTAATTATAAACCAAATCATTTTGTTCATTCTATCGTTTATATGATGATACAAGTACTAACTTACAATTAATTCCTCCCTATTGCGATTAAGATACTATTTTATAGAGTAGATTTATTCTCAAAACAAATCAGCCAAACGTCATTAAAATTAAGACATTTGAATCTAAATACATACATCGTAATTATTGTAGAAATTGATAAAGAAAAAAATTATTAACAAAATTAAAGAGAATGAAATTAATTAAGCAAAGCACAAGATTAGTTGATTGAAGAACTTATCTTCAACAAGTGATGACAAGGAGATAAACACACACCTAATAAACGGTGCAATGAAACAATCATGCATCGTTTATCATATCATCAGATCATCATCACAAGCATCATCGATCAGTTGTCTTCGTCGATTTCGATTCGATTGCTGCTCCGACTCTTCAAAAATTAGTACTCAAAAATTTATCCGACACGAATACTACATAAATGAAAGAGTCGGAGCAACTTGATCCGCAATACATTTTCAAAGTTTATGTAGATTTTCGTCTGCTCAAATTCTGTGCGATCTGAGATAACGATTGGAGGTTGCATTTCACGATTGTGTCCACAAAAACGCACGTCTCTTCTTTGGTATTACCGGGGGGTATATCGACGACGTATGATTCCACGACGATCGTCGCCGCCGGCACCGTTCCATTACCGGATCCCGGCTCCTGGTGGAGCGTGGTGACGGACCGGTAATTCGCCAACCGGTGGTCCCCGCCGACTACACTGAAGCTGATGACGTGGCGCTCGTCGTCGAGGATCTCGAGCCGCTCCATGCTGCTAGCAGCAGGGAGGCCGGAGATCACTCGGACCTCACGTAGAGTGCCGACGTCACCGTCACCGACAATAACGTGACAGCTCTTAACGAAATGCTTATACGCCTGCGGATTGTCGAATCGGCGGACGACTGACCATACGGTGGATACGGGGGCTGAGATTTGCTGGATCACGGCGGAGCAACACTGGTCAGGACCAACCGAATGCGTATGGTACCTTGCAACCGAATCGGGTACTTCCATCGAACATGGAATCGGCATGCGTCTCTGTAGTTGATGATGAGATTGCTTGTAAGCAAAATCATGGCCAGTGTTAGAGCTAATTCTTTGGAGCAACACAGATGAATCTGCAGAACTGGGCGGCATTCTTTTGATGATCTGAGAGTGAGAGAAATTAAATAAAGAGGTAATGATTCTTCTCTCTTGTGTTAATGGCTGGGTCTGTGTCTCTCTCAGATATATAATGAACTCGTATATAGACAGTATATGGAAAATATGAGATAATTAAGAGAGACGGTGAGAAAGTATTACATTTATTTAATTTAACATGTTAAAATTATTTTTAAAATATTATTCTTTTTTTTTTTGAAAAAAAGAGGAGGTAGCGACAAGAAAAGAGATGGGGTTCACGTGAGGTGAATAAAAATAGTGGGTCTAGTGGGAGGGGAAAAAAGAAAAAAATGGATCAAGTTGGTGCATAAAAAAGAGGGCTAAAAGGGGTACAGGATAAGATATTGCACCGGCGCGGGCACGATATTAAAAAATTTGAGTTTTAAAAATATTTATAGTATAATTTATTATTTATTCATTTTCAACTTGTATATATCTGGACTGTTAATAAGACGGTTGAATAGATTACTTTTGAAAAATAGTATCATTCTAATTTTTTAAATATTCTGTAATATATAATCAGAATTTTCAAAAAACATCATTTCAAAATATATTATTATTAAAATAATTTTTTTGCAAGTATTTTTTGAAAAAGCACTTGAATTCTTCACTAGAAAATCAAAAATGTAAAATCTTAGTATTACTTATTATTTGACCTAAAATTTTACATAGCAGGGTGTGCATCAATATTATTGCATTACTTGATATGATATCTATTATAATATTTTTTAATTTTAATTTTGATTAACTAAAGAGCAAATTCTTGGAATTAGATTATATTTATATTTAAAAATATTACAACTACGATTATATATAAAAATTAACATATTCTTAATATATAAAATGTATTTACATACATATAAGATTAATTAGTCGATTCAATTAAAAAAGATTTATAAATAAAAAAATCATCTCAATTGTTTGAGATAATTGTAAACTTAAACAAAAATTCATAATTTTATATATATATATATATATATATATATGATAAGATTTGACTAGTTTGATCGATTTTTCGTATTCATTTGACACTATTTATATAATGAAAAAAATTATTTCGATAACTACTATACTATGTTGATCTTACCCTTCTAGTCGGTTCATCTTTGTCATATTCACTCTACACATGCATGTAAGGATATCAAATAAGAACGAATAATATGGATCATGAAGATTCGATCTTAATTTTAGTTGGTATTTAACTTCTTCATTTATTTCTTTTTGTCTGTTTTTAGAAAAACAATTACACAGAAAATTTTAAATTTCAACTTCATATAAAATTAATAAAAAATTTGTTCAAGTCAAGTGTGAGATAGGTTGATTTTAATTATGTCCAAGTTGATCCACCATCAATATTTCCAGCTCCATGGGCGCAAACTTGTTCAAATTAGGCGGATTATGATTTATGATTTAATTTACATTTTTATTTGTTCCAACTTTATTACAACCCTTTTCCTTCTCATCCATTTTCATCTTTATTCTTTTTCTTTCTTTGTTTCGTTTGGGTATAAAACTATTTTTAATACTAGCTTCAAATTTTTTTTTTTTAATTTTTATTTGGTGGTACATTTTAAAGAAAATTATTTTAAAAAGAATGATATCATAGCAAGGACAAGGACAAGGACAAATAAAATCTTCAATACTTACCAATGTCGGACCCTCCTGTTTTACAGGAGAGATTTAGGGGACCAATCATTTCCCACACTTCTATATTTCTTCTTTCATTTTGATTTGAGAAAATTTTATGTAATTGTTCATGATGAGTTCGCTAAGAATTTTAATAAGCTTGATGATATTGGACATTATCTAAGAGCATTTTATGAATTTCAAAATAAAAATAAGGGGATTTTTTCAATTTTTTGTGGGGGTTCAATTAACATTACTTGTGATGCATTTGCCCCTGAAACCCCACCATAGCCTCTTTAGGTAGATCACTTTTTGTTGTTTTATTGCGAAAACTATTATCTTACGATATCCACTCATATGGTATCTCTTTGTTTTTTTTTTTGTTTCTCATGGTATTCCCTAGTCCGACAAGCTAAGGACTAGTCCTTCGCGAATCTGAGTTTCATTTAAGAATTTATCGCTGGCCAATTGGTTGCTGCATGTACAATGTGGAAATCAAACTCCTGACACTTGTTTAAACGACCTAGTAAGCTAAGCACTAGGCCAACCAAGCTTGAGGTATCTCTGTCTTGATGTATGTCAATTGGATTGGCCACTTTTCTCTAAGCTTAACTAGTTAATATCATATAACACATATTTTTATGCGATAACTCTTCTACGTCACAAATTCTATCTTAGATCATGTATTTATCGTTTTTACTTATCACTCTGAGTTAATATCTTCATTCGTTAAATAATATAATTTTCAAAAGTTACTAATTCAACTAATTTAATTTTGAACACCCTGTTGATCTATTAGCCTACCACTTCAATTCACAATTTCTCCTTCTTCCTATGTAAGGTCATATCCTCAATGAGATCAAGTTTCGTCATATCTAGTTTATTATACTTATGAGTTTTTGAGACAAGCGTTCCCAAAAAATAATCTCTTTACTTTTATGAGGTAGTGATAAGGTCTGTGTGCATTCTATCCTTCCCAAATTCTACTTGTGGGATTACACTGAATATGTTATTATTGTTATTTATAGAATTTATTGACTAATCAATATATCTATTTATAATATATTCGTCCTAATTCAAATAATTTCATTATGATATTATGTTAATCACGATTGGAGTTGGCTAATGGTATAAGGTCCAATTAAATTTTCTCACATAAAATTATACAGTAAATAAGGTCAAACAATATTATGCATAAAACAAGGAAAAAGGTTCAAATGTTGTATTACATCAGCAATTTGAATTTCCATGGTCACATTATGAATTGTCGTTACATAAAATTTTGACTCTGACATATATGGAGAATTGGATGATAATTTATACTGTCATGAAATCCCCTAATAAATGGAATGCAGCCCTTTCTGTTTTGCGTTTAAGATTCTACTGAACATCATAAAACAGAAAAATAAGGATTTTTCTTTTAAAAAAAGAAACTGTAGGAAATTACGAAAACTACTATAACTGATCAAAAAAAAAAATTTATTAGGCGCAAGGACATAAATTGGAATTTGGTTATTGGTGCAGTTTTTTCAAGAAATATTGGCTTATGAAATATGTTTGAAAATATATTTTGCGTGCTCGGGTTATATTTTTATTTATTTGTATTTAGAATCAGTTTCTATTAACTTATAAAATATGGTTGTATTTGAATTTGGTTTTTTGAAATTGCCAAAAAAAAAAAAAAAGCTTCTACAAGCTTCCCGTCGATCATCCTGTGAACAGTGCAAAACTTTGTACACATTCAATAAATTAAATTTAGTCTTTCAT
The DNA here is from genome assembly GCA_000787875.1 of Solanum virginianum. Classification (NCBI taxonomy): domain Eukaryota; kingdom Viridiplantae; phylum Streptophyta; class Magnoliopsida; order Solanales; family Solanaceae; genus Solanum; species Solanum virginianum. Next base: position 23,746 of record DF357700.1, on the reverse strand, counting down.
GCTATCAGATAATTCAAAAAATATTTAATTATAAAATTAATTTTTTTTAAAAATATAATATTTAAAATTTTAAATTACCTTACTTTAATAAATAATGTTAATGTATTTAAATTATTTAATAATATAAAAATTTCTTATATTGACGATGTAGTTAATCTTAGCTCAAATAAAATATGTAAAATCAATTGTGGGAGATGACATGCTAACAGTGTCTACCATATAGAGCTCCTGGGGTGATCTTTTGGCCACCGCTTCAACAAACTCAAATATATATTTTTTTAAACAAAATAAAAAAAATAATACTACTAATTACTGTTGACTCCATTATTTTTTCTAAAATATGAATAATGTATGTTTTTCCCAAAAGTTGGTGACATCCAATCTAGGCGCATTAACATAATTGATTCTTTCTTCCTCTATATAAAATGAAAAAATAAAAATAAAAATATGGGCTTATCATTGATAATTTGTTTATGTATGCCTCAAGTGGAGAAAAAAAACTAAATTAAATTCGAAATGGAGGTTTTATATTAGTTGGAGGAAGTAGGGCTGCATATCGATCAACTTGATTTAGTTATAACGTTTATAGGTTTGACTTATTGGTCATTGGTTATAGAATCATTAACATTTTGACTTATCGGTTATTGATCATTATCGCTTTAACCATTAAAATTTTACATAATTTTTAATTAAAAATTATTTAATAATAAGGTGACAAATTAAATAAACTATGCACGTGAGTTGACACATTGCATCTTGCTCAAAAGCAAGCACTGTCTTATTTGTAAAATAATTGCTAGAGTTTGAGACAATCAGAAATAAAAATATGAAATTGAACTCTAAATCAAGGACTTTGTATACAAAATAATATAAATATAATTATTTAATTTACTATCGAGTTACCGGTTAACCCTTTAAGAAAGAACCTTAAATTATTAAGAATCGATAACCTAATAATTAAAAAATTAAAATTATTATCAAAATCGCTAAATTAATAACTCACTATCGATAAATTAATAGTTTTTTTCCGATTTGATTTATCGATTTCGATTTAATTTTGAACCGCTTTGGTCAGGGATCAAATACTTTTTATTTTATTTTATTTTCAATTTCACATGGTACTCTCCTAAAGTCTTGTACTTTTATTGCCCTTTCGTGTGGTTTGATGGGTACCTTCGCCAATACTTTTTATTTTATTTTATTTTCAATTTCCCATGGTACTCTCCTAAAGTCTTGTACTTTTATTGCCCTTTCGTGTGGTTTGATGGGTACCTTCGCCGTATTTACAACAAACATTTCAATTAAATGAGATCATAAATGAAGAAATAATAATGAAAAGAAGTATTATCATTATGCGTTATTATTGTAATTCAAAAAATAGTAATTTCTAGTTTTGATACAAAGGTAGGAAGGAGATCCAAAATAAGTATGTTAGTCAAAAGGCTCTTCTGATCAAACTCGTAGTGTAATGTGTATCCTTTCCTGTTTCGATTATAGAATAGATAAAATAAATTAAAAAATGAATATTTGTTTAAGAACGAAATCTTATTGGAACTATTCATATTCGATTTATTTCTCTTCGCCGTTACTTAGAGTCACCAATTCAGGTACAAGATAATATCATTTTTGCCTGGACAATTAGACATCTAACCCGTAATCGCAACGATCCAAGAGTGGAGCTCTACCAATTTTCAAGGCATTGGATTCTCGCCTATGTTTGCGTTACTCAGGCCGACATTCTCGCTTCCGCTTCGTCTACCACCGCTCACGCGGAGGCTTTCCTCTGAGGCAAAATACTCCTCTACCAATGTATTTTTTACATCCCACGACCTCGATAGATCACGTGGTTTAGCCTCAAAGCTAAATCACGTAGTTTAGCCCCATTCATCTTTAACGCAAAAACGTTCCATCAGTGAATTATTACATAAGGTGGTGAAACACACACCTCAATCACTCTACTTTTGTAAATCGAACAAACTTAAAAAATACAACCAACTTGAGCTGGTTCTTCCATAAAAAAATGCATACATTATAACTTTATTGAAATATTATATTACAGTGGTAGTTTATTTTCTCATATGACAAGATTATTATATTTTTTTAAACTATATTTGCTACCGTTTGCTTTTCGAATATATGCAGAGGCAAATGGCAAATGGCAATATACATCTGTAGAAAGGTATGAGAGTTTTGTAATTAGAATACAATAAGGATATTATTGTATAATAATTAATATAGTAATTATAATCTCTTCCCTCAATTATATCTCTTTAATTACCGTATAATTACACCTAATTCGGGACCTTCCAAACAAGTCCTATATAAGAAGTCAAATTAATTTTAAAAATGTCATATGCTTTATTCGTTGACATTAAAAAAAAAGTCATCAGTATGTTAGGAGCATTAATTTATTCTGCACTAAAACATGCTGGTAAAATATGGTGAAATTAATATTATAATTATAATATTTTTTTCTTATTCGATATTTGATTACGTAGTCGTATTGAAGCTCAAGTAATTCAGATTACTGCATTATAGTGTCCATTTTTCATGGTGATACTTTTAACAGAATCTTTTTTCATATTTAAAACACAAACTCGAGACTTCTGATTAAGGGTATAGAAATTTCAATCATCGTGTTATACTGACGCAATAGTGTATTTTTTTTTAAAAAGTTGAAAGTTTACTTTGACCATTCTCCATAAAAAAAAAAAATTGGAACTGATACAATGTACAAATGCAGGGAATGAACAAGAAGGATTGTAATCCACATCTATGTTAGGTGTAAAGGGTCATACTCCGTTTATAACTGGCAAGTTGTACTTTGTATTTCATATTTTATTTTTAATACATGGAATTATATTTTTCATTTTGAATATCTTCAAGTGATGATAGTTTTATTTGATTTTGCATACACAATATTGCAAAATGCAAACCATTAACATGAATTAGTCTTGTTACTTGCAACACATCCATTGTACATTCAATCTAGATAGATTATCTTGTCCTCTTCCTTACTTAAGGAAGCGATCACACAAATATAATGTAGAGTATGATGACTTTAAGTCGATAATATATTTGACGTTTACATCAAATTAATAGAAATATATGATATCGCTATCATAAAGACTTTCATATCCGAATCTTCGTGATATTCTACCTTCTTTCCTATATTAGGGGGAGGTAGTTGTTTGTCATTTTGGTAGACACCTTATATTATTTATTTATATCCTTATTCTATTTTAGAAAAAACAAAGATATTGAAACTCGTATTCTTTCAAATTTATTGTAATACTTTAAGGCTTGTATACGTGATAATGATTTTGGGGGTATTAAGAGTTTGATTTAGTTATCTGCATATTTTGTGGGTTTGAAATTTATTTTCGCTTATATTTAATAATTGAATTTTTGACTGACTTATCTTGATGAAATAAGACAAGTATCATTACATCCGTGTTGACGAAAAGGTAACTAATTGTTAGATTGTTAGTAATCTGTATTACCAAAAGAAATAAGAACAGTGCCAAAAAAAAAATTATAAAAACAGAAATCGAGCCCACTGAATGCACAGTGTGTCCTTAAGGAAATTATCCCCTCAATGTACCCGAGGTATTGAAATAGCGAACCACTTGAAGGCACTTGAAGGCAGTATATCACACAAGAATTTAAGAATTGCAGGAAAGAAGAAAAGGAACTTCAGAGACTTTTCATGAAAGGTTTGCAATTTTTCATGAAAGATTGCAACCTAAAGAATCAATCAGATCACGAAGCCGAGCCGAGCGACGACGACGACGGCGCGAGGGGTCCTTTCCCCCTCAACCCTTTTATCACTTAGAGTAGGTGTAATTTAATATATACACCTCTCTTTTTCTCTTTCTTTCCTATGTGGGACAAATGCTTTAACAAAAGCAAAAGAGACCTTTTACATTCCCTTCGCTTCCCATCCCATCATTTCCCATTCAATCAATATCAAAACCCAACACTAATTACATGCATGCATGTACGCGTAGGAAGAGGAGACACCATTTAACCCTGGACGGCCTATTGCGTGCCTTAAACTTCGTTATTTTTATGAATTTCCCGGCGATTATCAATGCATATTCAAGAGGACCACCATTTTTTATTTAATCTCTATAATATAAACATAAGGAATTCATTGCCCCTGTCTATAATTTTCTTTGGTCCAATTACTTTGATTACGAGAGATCATAATGGACAGTGGGGTTTATAAAGAACTCTACATTAATTTAGTTAGATATATTTTTAATTCAATTATTTTTAAATAATATGACAAGTCGATTAGGGCCAAATAATATGAATGAAGCAAGTATATATGTGTCAAGTTAAAGTATTTGAAAGGTCGCTAGAAGAGGTGTCTTAAATAAAATAAATTACTATTTCATTTTTTTCAATTGTCATATTACATTTTTTTTTGGAGAGTTAATTTAATTAATTTTAAAATTTAAATTAATCTATATTAGTTTGATATTTTAAATAAAAATTTAATTATTTAAAAATTATATAAAAGAAATATTTTAAAAAAATATTAATCAATATTCATATTATTTAACTTTAAAAAAAATATGATAACTAAGAAAAACGAAAGGAGTATAACTTATAACTGCATTTTAAAGTTTAATTCATTTCAGTTCAAAAGTAAATTAATCCCTCAATTTTAATATGGTGTTCATCGTCAAAAGATATAATGCAATGGATGAAATTATTTCTCTTTTAACTAGAGATTTTGAGAATAAAATTTTTTTGATAGAAAATGCTTCTTAAATGAAGCCTATGAGGCATGAATCTAAATACAGTCAAGTTTCAATCTTAATTAGGAATATTATAAAAAAAAAAGGGCGGTAGTCCACACGTTTGACACGTCTATTGAAAAGTCGAAGGAAATTTCCCTTCAAAGCCCCTCTTCTCTGAGCTGAGCCTGCCGGAGAGAAGAACAATCCGTCAACGAAATCAATAGTCTTTATCTTTGGCTGGCTTTGTGGATATTCATCGGAATTCATAAATGGATCAGATATTGAACAAGGTGGGCTCCTACTGGATTGGTCAGAGAGCTAACAAGGAGTTCAATTCCGTCGGCGATGACATTGACGTACGCACTTTTTCTATCTTTCGTTTCAGCTCTTCCTGATCTACAATTGCATTTCTGTAGTTTATCGGTTTTTGAGCACCACTAGGGTTTGAACCCATTCCAAATGAATTCAATTGATTGAGTTACGATTAATGTTTTGGCAATGGTCATGATCTTATTATTGCCTAATTAGAAGTTTTAAGTCTTCTTAACTTTGAAATTTAGCCGAATATATTGTATTCACGTGTATAATAAGTGTATCCGCCTATACAATTGTCTACTTTAAATTTTCAAACTATAGTTATATATTAACTATATTGTCACTTGTCTGCAAGACAAAGTGAAAGAATCAATTTGATCATCCAAGTCAATTGTGATCAAGTGTGGAGGATTTTTTTTGAATTTGGACTCTAGTTGTGCTGAACTCTATTGAGTTTTCGCTTTAGCAGCTGATAGCTCCAAAGCGAATCACTCTCTCTTAGTAATCGACCTCACATATAGACAGACATGTTCTGTTATCAACTTAATATACCGGCGGAACCTGGGCAGTAAGCTTCTTTGTTTCTTCATTAAACTCATGGTTGCACTGCGAGTAAATATACCTCCTAAAATGCCACATTCAGCAGGTTTTGCAATGACCTTTGAATTTTTCCTACAAATCCAATGTTGAGTAGGGATGAGAAAGCTCGTGTCTGTTGTGGAATTAGGCAAAAGAATAACCAGGAAAGAAAGAAGAAAGCTCATGACTCATACTTATCAGCATTCTTAGATGATTACCAAGATAATGAATTAACGGTATTCTGTATGAGTAAATAAAGAATTCGATATGAAAGATTCTTCGGGTACAACATTGGAGGATGCAAATACTTAAAAATATATGTTTAAATTACTCATACCATCCAGTTTAGCAGCTTAACCTGCTTTCCTTTTCAAGAAAAAGATTATGAGTGGGGATGAAATATTGGGGAATAGATTGCAACAGAGTGATGCCACTAAGATCTCATTATCCTCGAAGTTGAGCAGAAGACCAGTCTGACAAACATAATAAATTTGAGCTAAAAGGGTGGTTGTTGTTGTTGTTGTAGTCTTTTCTTTCACATGCCATATATCTATTTTCCTCAATAATTTCCAGGTGGGGATCCACTGATTCGTATCTTTGCTACAACTGTTTTAGGGAAGAGACACAGTTATTGTAGTGGTTGGACATAAATTTTGTTGAATTGCATCTTTTTTTTTTTTTCAATATTGCACTTATGGATTACAAAGCACAATAATTTCGTATTTGAGGGGCAGAAAACATGCTATGTCTTATTCTCCTTTATTAATAAAAAAAATAATTGCACAACCAACATCCTGACATGCCAGATCTGAGCCTTAAAAAACTCCTGACATACCGTAAATCCCAAAGGCTGAAGCTTTACTATTGAATAGGAACTTCACATTTCCTGAAAATCTAAGTATAGTGCTAGTTTATGCTTTTGTTCACCTTTTTATTGAATATTATGTCACAATGGTACTACGAACAGAAACACTTAATTATATACTCCACTTTCATGTTCCTGCCCTGAGCTTATTAATTGAATTGGTATGACAAATAAAAGTTTAAAACAAGTTAATATGTTCACTAATTCTTTATGAGAGGGAGGTTCCATATAGGCGACAGATGCTACATGTGCTTGTGCAACCCAGAATCTATCTGACCTGTTTCTTCATTGCACTATTGCCACAGACCTTTGGAACATGTTCTTTGCTCTCTTTGGACTGAATTGGGCCATGGAAGGCTCTTTGAGAGGGGCTTTTGTGTGTTGGAGCTCCTGGAAAGTTGGGAAGTCCATCAAAAAATTCTGATCTTTGATTTCTGCTTGTATTTTGTGGTGCTTATGGATAGAGATGAGTAAAAGGTGTTTTGTTGGCATCCCAACTCCCATTTCACCTCTTAAGGTTAGATGTTGAAAATGACAAGAAAGATATTTAGTCTTTTTAGTCGGATCAACCACTCTATAATTACCGTTGAATCTTTTCAAGAATTTATCAGCTTCATATATCTATGTTGATAGTTGTGAATTGTGATAACTTTTTTTTTTTGCCTTCCTGAGAGCTGATAATCTCTTTGTAATGCTTGCATCTTCTTGATGCGTTTTGTTAATGATGTCCTTCTAATTTCATTTTAAAAAAAGAGACACCATTTGGTTATTTTGATTGAGTTTGTTCTGTCTGAGATTATTCATCTGCCTGGAATTTCCTTTCTTTCTCATCTTCTTCTTACTTATCTGACACTTTTCTCCTTTTAAAAATTTAGTCCTTGCAAAGCAGCATCGAAGGAGGAAGCAAATGGATCGTGAACAAGATTAAAGGTTTTTCTACCTCATTATTCTTTTGGCTCCTCTTTTGTCTTCTCTAAAATTTCATGATGGAGGAGAAGAAAAAGGAACCAACAATTGCTTGATTTTTTTTTTCCAACTAGATTCTAGAACTAGTGTGTTTTGTTAGGTTCCACATTTTATCTTTCCATACTTCCCATCCTTACAACTAGACTAAGGAAGTACCTTTGGACCGAGATCCACAATAGTGCATTACAACTACGGGGTTCAGTTATTCTACTCTTTCTTTCATCAAATATGATCTCTTACTCTTCTTTCTTACTCGACCATTAACTTTCTTCTTTTAAAAAAGGTCCAACTGTTAGCTTGTGAAACATTGCCTGCTAGTAAAGGTTAGGCTGGCACCATTACAAGGAAATACAATTTTCACCTTTTTCTTTGTGTGGTGAGTCTCATGATGTATAGGATAGTGGTTTGTGGTTATTCAGGCTGTAAACTAGCTTGTGGTAAGCCATGTTGAAGGTCGAAAGAATCATCGCTTTCTTCTTTCTTTTTTTCTGTTTGTTTCCAGATAAAAATACTAATCCTTTTTGAAAGAGAAGAGGCTAAGCTGTTTAGCTGGATGGTTTGAATAACTTAAATAATATATCCAAAAATGTTTGCTTTCTCATAAGGCGTATATACTCGATACAATTTTTCATAGCGATTGAAGACCATTGATTCATTTTGTTGATGATGTTGTCATTTTATTGGTTTTTCTTGTAAGGATGTTCATCAGTACAAGTCACGAGCTTTTCGGTCATTCCTTGTATTCTTTTGCCAAAATATTGAGGATCTTTCTCATCCTTGCTTTGCATTGGATTTGTAGGGAAAATGCAAAAGCCATTGCCAGAACTGCTGAAGGAGCATGACGTCCCAGTAGGCATTTTCCCTCGCGATGCCACCAACTACGAGTTTAATGAAGAAACCAGAAAGCTAACTGTCTATATTCCTTCAATATGTGAAGTTGGTTACAGGGACTCATCTGTATTGCGCTTCTCTACCGCAGTTACTGGCTACTTGGAGAAAGGAAAGCTCGCCGATATAGAGGGAATGAAAACAAAGGTGATGATCTGGGTAAAAGTTACTTCCATTTCATCTGAAAAATCGAAGCTTTATATCACAGCTGGGTTGAAGAAATCCCGCAGTAGAGAAGCTTATGAAGTGTTGAGAGATGGATTTACTGTAGATAAATTCTAGTATGATCAACTCGCGATGAACATTAACCCCTTGTTTGAATAGTTGTTACCCATTGTATTGTATTGCTAGTTTAAATATGATGTTTGTTTTGATTGTTATTTGAATTCTATTGTATTGTATTGTATTGTATTGTTTAAATTCATCACTAGGTTATGACGAAAAGACTCATTTGTCTATTATGATCGATTTGGTGTGGTTGAATAGTTACTTTAATATTTATGGATATATGACACTTTAATATTTTATGGTTATATAATATGACATTATGTAACTAAAGAGAATAATATTCATTGAAACAAATATGTATGAAAATATAAAAAAGTGAATTTTACCCAACTTATTCTGTTGATTTTTTTTTTGTTTTTTGTTTTAATTTTAATTAAAAAACATATGCACCAGCCCGGAATCGAACCCGGGTCTGTACCGTGGCAGAGTACTATTCTAGTACTAGTCCACTGGTCTCTTGAGACGTGTGGTAACAAAACTTGTGAAGCGTCTTGTCATGACCTTAGAGATGCCTAAGTGATTCGTGCGGCGCTAGTCGAGTTTGCCCGCGGAATTGGCAAAGACTAGCAAGCCGTTTGCCTAGAGTCGCGTAAGGAACGTTTAAGGGAACGCAAGATTAATGAAAAGACAAAGGAGCGTATAGAAGAAAAATAACTTCTTTTGAATGTTGGCTTTACAAAGCTTGAGAGTTGGCTATAGTCGCGCTTGAGGGAAACGTTTAAGGGAACGCAAGATTAATGCGAAAGACAAAGGAGCGTATAGAAGAAAAATAACTTCTTTTGAATGTTGGCTATACAAAGCTTGAGAGTTTGCTATACAAAGCTTCTTACAAGTGTGCACAAGGCTTATGGTTGCTTGGCTATGACTTGTTGCCTAAAACAATGCTAAGAATGTGTATATATACATCCTAGACCTAAACTAGCCGTTATGTGGCCGTTGGGGCTGTTGACTAGCCGTTTCTGGCCGTTGGGTAGCCGTTTCT
>DF357701.1:278964-308926 GCA_000787875.1 Solanum virginianum | reverse complement strand
GTATCTATCTCAGATTAACATAGTTGTGTTGAGGTGATCTATGAATTTGCTTGTTTGATGCTAAAAAATAATATGTTGCTTGCAGTTGACTAATTTGATCATCTCTTTTTCATTGTTTTATTGTTAATATTGTTATGGATTTTATTCACACGTTAGAGTTTTGTCTAATGGTGTATACACCTCTGTAGTCATGATGTTTGATGATATGCTTCAAAAACAATTCTTTTTTTTGGGCAAATAAATGGTGAACTCTTGCCATACATCTCAATAGTAATTACATCTGATCAGGTCTCTAAACTTAGTTACCAACAACTTGGTAATAGTGCATCAGAACTCTTCCTCTAATTACATATTCTTTGAATTAAACCTATGCATCTATGCATATATTTTATCTCCATCATTCCTATAACTCGATTTTTGATACCTTGCTTCACCTGTTGAATGACCATCTTCTCTTCAACTCTTTCTTTCTTGAAGACTCTACTGTTTCGTGCTATCCATGTGTGGTATATCGTGGCTTCATATGCAGCGGTAGCCAATTCTTTCCTTGCTTTCACCTAATGTTTCTTTCTTATCAGTTGAAGCATCTCCCTCACTCCATTATTTGGAAGATTCATCCCTAACCATTTTTGTACTTCCTTCCAGACTCTTGTTAAAAACAATTCTTTTAACAAGTATTTTATAAAATATATATCTATTGTCTTCACAGGGAAAAACATATTCATCTATCATTCAACAACATAAGAGGTGTATTTCTTCTTCTGTTACAAGTTTCCTAACAATGCTGATGTTAGTAGCATCACTACTCTTGGCAATCTCAAAGTTTGTGTGATAATATTCAAATGCTAGGGTATATGTACTTCGACTTCCATCATATTTTCCTCATTCGTTCACTGTATTAGGTACTCATATTTTTGGTAACTTGACAAACTCACATACTGCATATGGATGGTCCCATATTACTAACTTGATACAAGTCAAAGCAGCATAAACAAGAGATTTAACATCAGCTTTAAGGAAATATAAGTTCTGTCTGTTGAAAATTTCATCACCACGTAAATCATCAAATTAGCATTCATCATTTTAAAATACCGATATGTCATCTTCCATTTCATATTCTTCTTCACTTCCATGACACCTTGCCTTTTTGCTAGCATGAAAATCTGTAAAAGAGAGATACTTTAGAAAATAAGAAGCAACACATAAAGAGGGAGAAAGACCAAGAGAATTAAAATATAATTGATGCACTGAGCAGGTATGTCTCTTTCTGAATCTAAGTTGGCTTGTGGCTTTTGACATAATTTGGAACAAAGGTAAATTTCTTCAAATCACAGATACATACAACAACATGAAGGAGAGGAAGAGGTCCAAATAAATTTAAGGAAGAAGCAACTCAGTCATCATATGCAATGAATCACCCTTTGAGCTTACCTTTGGATATTGAGTTTAACTCAATATCCATTTCTTTTCCAATTAGTGAGCTTTGATTTCTAATATTTGTTCTTATATCATAGTTTATAGGTTCTCTATTTGTTAATATGTTTCTACAACCTTGAGATCACTTTCTGCTCATACCTTAAATGCACCAGCTAGAGAAACTTATACATGGGGTTGGAGTTTCTTAAAGAGCCAACGGTAAACAAGGGGATAAATGACGGATAGAGTTGATTCCTGATACAGAAAGGTATTTTTGGATTGGCCGAATGATTCATGTCAGGCTTGGGGAACGCCCGGGCTAACCTTACTAGTATTGTAAATATAACATAGTTCATACATGTTTCAATTAATATATATGATTTTTTTTTTTTTTTGTATTATATCTTATCTTTAAAATCAAGTCTATATAGATTCTAAGAATTGGCATTAGTTTTGTTGCGTTTTTTGGAGCAAACAATAGAAGTCCTACCAATTTCACAAGGAGAAAATGCTCATCAATGCAATTAATAAGTAACTCATGTTTAAATGTAAATAATCTATATATGTATCAACAAGTCAATAACGATAATTGTAAATTGAAAAATGAAAACTACCCAAAACTTATTTTATGCTACGATTATGTTAAAATTAGATAAAATCTTAACATCTTACTTTTTAGATCTAACTGGTTGTTTATTCTTAAAAAAGGATAGTTAAATTTATAGATATCGTTTAAAGCACGAGGTTGAAATAATCAATATTATATTATTATGTTAAGATAGTTTAACTTTAGAAAGTTATATACATAAGGCTGATGATGAGTAAAAAACAAAACAAACTCAAATAATTGAGAGAAAAGGCATAAAAATACCGTTAAACTTGGCAGCACAACTTACTTTAGCATGCAATCTACAAGGGCATCCATTTGTCCCCCTTAACATCTTTAAACAATTTTATATCCACCTTATATACACCAGCCCAATTGAGGAGAAGGTGTTATAGGACCACCGACCACGCGCCTTCTCATTCGTCCACTTAATTAATAAAATATTAATAATTACCCACCCGTTCCCAAATAATAAAAACCCAACCCATTTATCAACAAATACCCCTAAATCTTATGATTTTCATTTCACCCCAAAATCCTAAATCCATCTTCTAATCTATACGACGAATCTCAGGCGATTGTGAAGTAATCATCTCATTCTTTTTGAATTCGTGGTTCTTAACAACGAAAAGAGAGTAAGTCAAGTTAGTAATGGATGGTTCGAATTCGATTTTAGGGTTTTATATTGAAATTTTTTTTATGTTGGCTGAGTTTTAGGTCTTTCAAAACTGACCAAAACTTCTTTTCTTTTGTAATCTTTTCAATTTAGAATGAATGTGCACATTACCTTGAGGTTTCACCACAGTGAAAAATTACAACAAAAACCTCGTATTAAGTATATTGGAGGTACTGTCACTGATTATTTTAACGTAGATGTTGATAAATTATCCTATATCAAGTTTGTTGGTTATGTTAACAAAATTGGATATAATTATAATACTTATATTGTCTATATTAGACCACCTAGAGCCCGTCACCTTGTAGAAATAAAAAGTGATAAAGATATTATGAATATTGTACCTCAGTTAAAAAATGAACAAACTATTGAACTTTATGTGTCTCATTTAATTGAAAAACCTGATGTGGCCCCTTCCATTGAATATGTAAAAGATGAGGATGGTAAATCTAACCCTACCTTTGATAAAAAATCTAGTCAAACCTTTGAGGGTTGTGAAAGTGTAAGGTTTGAAGAGTTTGCACAACCCCAAGACCCTGTTGAGACTGCACAACCTCAATAATCTACTGAGACTACACTACCTAAACAAATTGGTGAGATTGCACAACCTCAACAACCTTCTAAGACTACACAACCTGAACAAGTTGGTAAGATTGCACAACCCCAGAAACCTACTGAGACTACACAACCTCAACAACCTACTGAGACTAGACAATCTGAACAACCAGGTGAGATTGCACAGCCCCAACAACCTGCTGAGACTACACAACCAGAAGAGACTGAAACTTTTGTTGATGTTGGGGAGGGACTGGGTGGATCTGCTTCAGCTTTTGCATCTGATGTTCCCAGTGTTGAATCTAATTGAAAAAGTGAAACTGAGGCTGGTGAAGATTCAGACTATATAGATAAAGATGAAGAATATGATAGTGATGTCCATGAGGAGGTTAGACTTCTTAGGAAAGAAAAAAGAGCTGCCGAAATAAAAAAGAGAAAAAGAAAAGGCCCCTAGATATGAAGGTGTTAATTTAGGAAAAAAAAAGAATAGATTTAGGATATGATGAGTATTTATCCAAGAAACAAAATACTTTAGAGGGTAAGATAGGTGAAGATGAGCCATTCTTTGATTCAGATAAAATTGTTAGCTTTGAAATAGATACTGATGTAGAAGATGATGAGGAAGGTGAGGTAACCTATAAGAAGAGAAAAAAAAAATGTAAGAAGAGTAAAAAGAAATAAAAATAGAGTTGTCTTTGAATCTAATTGTCAATCAATAGTTTCGGAGACTGATCTTGCGTTTGAAAATGTTAAGCAATTTAGATAGGCCAGTACTAGATATGCTGTTCAGGAACATGTTGAATTAGATAAGTATGTTAATGGATCAACTAGGGTGAGGATTAAGTGTACAACTAGTTGTCCATGGTTGTTGTTTGGGAGTAATGATTCAAGAACAAGTGATTTTGTGGTAAAGAATTACAATTCAATGCACAAATGTAATGGCACAATAAAAAATAAACTTGTCAATTCAAAGGACTTGTTAAAACACTACAAATATGGAATCATTTCTCAACCAAGCATTAGAGTTTTTCAGTTGCAAGCTTTAGTGAAAAAAGAGTTGGAGGTGTATGTAGGGAGGACAATAGCAAGAAAAGCTAGAAATATTATGTTGAAAAAAATTATAGGTGATCATGTAGAGGAGTTTAAAAGAATTTTCGATTATAGAGATGAGCTCTTAAGGACAAATCCAGGTAGCATATGTGTGGTGAGGCTTAGTGAAGAAACCATTAAGGGTGGAAGCAAAATATTTCAATCATTTTATATCTGCTTTGATGCTTTGAAGAAGACATTTAAAGATGGTTGTAAAAGGTGTATTTTCTTTTATAGTTGCATTTTGAAAGGAATTTTCAAATGCCAACTGCTTGTGACTGTTTGCAAGGATGGAAATAATCAAATGATACCTATAGCATGGGTTGTGGTTGAAATTGAAAACATATTCACTTGAAGATGATTTGTGAAGATTTGAAGGGATGATCTTGAGCTTGGAGATGGATTTGAATTGACCACTATTACTGATATGCAGAAAGTATTTTATTTTCTTCTTATTCATTAGTTGAATTTACATTTTATAATATTATTATATATACTTAATTATGTTGTCTAATTTGTTTCAATTTTGATGAAGAGTCTTAATAAAGCTATTCAAGAAATTCTGTAAAATGCAGAACAAAGAATACGTGCAAGACACATTCTAGCCAACTGGTCCAACGTTTGGAGAAGTGTTGAAAGAAGAAATTGCTTTTGGAGATGTGCCAAATCCACATATGAGCAGGAACTGAAGACAAATCTGGATCATATGGAGAAGTTAGGGAAGAATATACGTCAAGACCTACTGTGGTATAATATAGAGTGGTGGTCTAGGGTATACTTCCAATTTCATAGTTGTTGTGATAGTGTTGACAATAATATGACAAAAAGCTTCAACTCATGGATTTTGGGGCCAAGACACAAAACTTTTATCGCAATACTTGAAGAAATAAGGGTCAAGGTGATGAGAAGAATAGGTCAACTGAGGGAGTTTTTTGATACATGGATAACTCATATTTCTCCAATAGCCTTGAAAGTATTACAAGAGAACACAACAAAGTCCATCACGTGTACCTTTGAATGGAATGGTGAGCTTGATTTTGAGGTAAAGGACAACTTAGGTAATACATTTGTGGTGAATTTGAGTAACAATACTTGTACTTGTAGATTTTGGATGCTAAAAGGTATACCTTGTTGTTATGCTATAGTTGCACTTCATTTTAGAAGATTGGAGCTCATTGACTATGTTGCAATTAGTATAGCAAGGAGACTTACCTCAAGACCTATAGTCACTTTATTCAACCAGTTACCAATATGCAGATGTGGCCACAATCAACCAATCCTTCTATTATACCACCTGAAATAAAAATATTGCCAGGAAAACCTAAAAAATGTAGAAGAAAGGAGCAAAATGAAAACAAGACAGGTAAATTATCCAAAAAAGATGTTGACATGACCTGTAACCTTTGTCATCTAAAGGGTCACAATATGAGGAAGATTGCACAACCCCAGAAACCTACTGAGACTACACAACCTCAACAGCCTACTGAGACTAGACAATCTGAACAATCGGGTGAGATTGGATAGCCCCAACAACCTGCTGAGACTACACACCTCAAGAGGGACAAGTTCAGGAAGATCCAGTATAGGTTCTTGTGTAGCACCAAATGAATCAAAATCAACCACAAAGAAAGGAAGAGGTCGACCAAGAGGTTCTACAAAACAGGTAACACTTATATAGTTATTTTTACAGCTGAATCAATATATTTTTTCACTTAATTATTTATGATATAGGCTAGTGCTACCACTGTTGCTACTGAAATGTGAAAGGGAATAAGGACTACTGCTCCTAATGATTCTTGTGTGACTGAAAGAGGAAAAGGGATTGTTGTCACTAGAAGAGAGGGAGAGACTGCTGCTAATAGTGTGTCTGATGTCACTGCAAGAGGAAGATGTATTGCTAGTGTGTCTAGTGTCATTGGAAGGGGGAGAGAGACTAATATAGGTGCTGAAGTTGCTGGTGTCACTGGAAGAGGAAAAGGGACACTTTTTAAAAGACCAAGAATGGTTGGAATGAGAATACTGCCACTACAAGAAAATGAGCTTATAGCTATAAAACACATTGTAGTTAAATAAGAAATTTTTCGTAGCGAAATATTTTAGCTACAATATTTTATTTCATAGCTTTCGTAACAAGATCTAACGCGACTAAGAATTTGCTACGGGCTTTACATGATCCATGGCAAAGGATTTATACTTATAGCTACAAAAAAAAATTAATCATAGCTTCAATAAAAATAAATCTTTGCCATGAAAAATATACTAGTAACAAATTATTTTATCCTTGTGCCACGATAAATAAAATTTGTTCCTATCTTTACTCTAGTAGCCACAAAATGTAGTATTGTAGCAAAAGATTAAATTTATTTGCCACAAAAATTTAGACTTGGTGGCTAGTTCTATAATTAATCTCGTGGCAATAGTACTCATATTTAGTTATGAATTAAAAATATTCATAGCTATAACTTAACGTATTTGCCACAAAAATTTACACTTGGTGGCTAGTTCTATAATTAATCTCGTGGCAATAGTACTCATATTTAGTTATGAATTAAAAATATTCATAGCTATAACTTAACATATTTGCCACAAATATTTACACTTGATGGCTAGTTCTATAATTAATCTCATGGCAATAGTACTCATATTTAGTTGTGAATTAAAAATATTCATAGCTATAACTTAACGTATTTGCCACAAATATTTACACTTGGTGGCTAATTTTATAATTAATCTCATGGCAATAATACTCATATTTAGTTATGAATTAAAAATTTTCATAGCTATAACTTAACATATTTGCCACAAATATTTAGACTTGGTGGCTAGTTCTATAATTAATCTCGTGACAATAGTACTCATATTTAGTTATGAATTAAAAAATTTCATAACTATAACTTAACGTATTTGTCACAAATATTCTCATATTGTAGCTAAAAATTCATACCTTTAGCCATAAAATATATATCATTGTAGCTTTAAAAAAATTTGCAACGAAATTTTTTTTTTTTAGCTATGTCATTTGTACGTGGCAATTATAAAAGTTTATGTGTAGCTGCAAATTCAAAATTTCATAACTAAAACCTCACACTTCATTGTCACAAGATATAAGTTGTAGCTATTTTTTTTTTTTTTGCTATGATAATGTGTATTCATACATACTATTATTTGCGTGGCAATTATATATGTTTTGTCACAAATTAAAAAAATTGTAGATATTAATTCATATAATATAGTTGAGATTTGACATGAAATTTATAAAAATAATGCACGATGGTTTCATCACTTTTTCATAAGCTGTAATAAAATTAAAAATCGCATAAGAAAAAGATGTACAATACAATATTCAATTTAATTTGAATATAATTTTTTTTTAAAAAAGATATATTTACTAAATCAGTGATATATGAATATATATATATATATATATATATATATAGAGAGAGAGAGAGAGAGAGAGAGAGAGAAAAGTTACAGTTAGAAAATCATTTGATTATCGATCTTGAGCTGCAATCATCATTTGAAAAATTTCTTCTCATTTGAAATCATTATAAACCAAAAAAAAATTAATATACACACACTTAATTTTAAACAAATAAACTTATGGACATAAAGTGAAAAAGAAAAGAAAAGGAAAGAAAGATGAAATAACATAAAGTTAAAAAAAGAAGAAGATGAACATACCTTTAAGATGACAACCAAGAATTAAAAGTGGTGGTAAGATTAAAAAAAGGGGAGAAAGTGATGTTTGGTATTGATATTTGAAAAGGGAGAAAATAACCTTTTAAAGTTATTGCATTTTCTTTTTAAGTCTAGTCTTGTAATATTTTTGACTTATTAAAATAGGAAAAGAAATATGTCATTTAAGTATAAAATAATGTTTGGAGGGAAATTTTTTTACTTTCATTTTAATTTTTGATAAATTAAAGGAGTTTTTGAGAATTAATCAATTTCCCTCTCAAACCTTAGAACAAAAAAATTATTATTTATTTAATTAAATTATATTTAAATCGTAAAATCACAATTTAAATGAATTTGAATTAGCTAAAATATTTATCATATTAATTGCTCATCTATAGCTAAGAAAAATTTGTTGACAATTTAACATTAAATATGATTGATAATACAATAACAATATATTTATGATCTGTTTAGGAAACCACCTCGTAACTGGAATTAGTGTAATAACTAGAATAGTAATTACACATCGTAATAATTACATTGTCCTGTTTGTTTGTCTGATTGAGTTACAATGCGTGTTGTTTGATTGCACGAGTGTAATTACAAGCTTATATTAAATTTTAAAAATAAAAGCTAATTATCTAAAATTTAAAATTTATATTAGACAAATATAGGTATTTATAAATAATATTAAATTAAATATTTAAAATATATATTGTCTTTTAAATAAAAATAAAAATAAAAGAACAAAATTAAAAAGTAATTAATATGTAATTACACCATGTAATTACTTGCAATTCACAACCCCCCACCCCCACCCCAGTTGTAATTGAAAAGTGTAATTACACCCAATTAGCTGATGACCATGTAATTACATGTCTAACCAAACAGGTCAGACAACGTAATTGCCCTCAATTCCACATAATTCAATTACCAATGTATCCTTCCAAACAGGCTCTTATTAAAAATCTTATTATGTGAAATTTAGACAGGATAATGAGTATGGAGACCTTACCGCTACCATAAGGAGAATGATCTTCTTATGTAAGGTCATATAAAATGAAATTCAACACACACACACACACACACACACACACATAGATGTTTATATAACTGTATAATTCAATCAAAATTTATGGAGATTATAAACTATATTGAAAAGCACCTAAAAGCTTACGTTTCATCGTGCAACCACAAAAGTTATGTTGATTCAAAAACACCTGTAATAAGTTATATTGTAGTTATCATTTTTTTTCTTGATTAATAATCATTTAATTTATTTGATAATGAAATTTGAACAAAAATATTGCATGTATTACTCCATAGTCCTTTTTTACTTCTTCACTTCGGTCGTTAAGTCCACATATATTACAAAATAATGATTGATATGAATATTTTATTAAAATATTCACATTAATTATTGTTTAGATGAACTTGAATATGTAAATGGAAATTAATGTCACGCCCCGAGCCTACACCCTGGACGTGGCCGGCACTCGAAAACCATTTCTGGTCTGAAGCGAACCACTTGGCCTGACCACTTACTCAGCGGAAGACATGACAATAGTGGAACAACTATAGAAACAATAAGATAGTTCATAAACTGTCTGCATAACTAAATAAAAAGGCTTTTAAGCAATGTTTGAATGACTGAAAACTGAAATACTAAACACTAGAGGGTGTGGACTTCAATGAAGTACTCTCTCCTGTTGTGAAAGACAACTCTATTCGCGTCACATGGTCTATGGAACCTCTACTAAACTGTATGAAAGGGCTATTGAGACAGGCCCCAAGTAGCTAGAACTGAAAGTAAATACTGTAAAGAAACATAAACCATAGAGCCTCGGACTGAGAAGCGGCCTCACCAAACATTGATAGCTGTCAGGTTCTCAACGAAGCGGCTGCTGAGGAACTCTGTCACATGCGTCTGCATCATAAAACGATGCAAGTCCTAAGGATGTCAGTACGTGGAATGTACGGTATGTAATATGGCCAAAACATTTAAATAGTATATCATGATGCTTCTTAAAAGACATAAACATAATTCATAATTAAATAGCAATAATCATAAATACTGGTATGCTGAAAATAACATGCTGAAAACTGATAAGAAAAACTTAGTTTCTTAGCTTGGGGAGTTTCTCTAACCGACAACCACCAATATGAGTTTCATGGCGCTGATAAGAAAAACTTAGTTTTGTAGCTTGGGGAGTTTCTCTAACCGACAACCACCAGTATGAGATTTATGGTGATACAACGTCTTGCCCATGTTGCCAAAGCCGTCCCATACTTTGCTAGGGCAGGGGACGCATAACTAAGGGAATGGATCCATCCCAAAACTGGGCCATCTCAGTGGCTAATGAGGAAGGTATTGTAGTACAATCTTATCCTATGCTCGCTACACAGTTTATGAGTTTGAGTAATTTATTCTACTCTCACCCATATCGGTGCTCAATACTACTCCCAAAATACCTTATATAGCTCATACTTAAATGGCTACATAGTTTATAAGTTTGAGTAATTCATTCTACTCTCACCCACATCGATGCTCAATACTACTCCCAAAATACTTTATATAGCTCATACTTTATAGATCATAAATTTTTGAAATCTGGCTTTCTTGGGAACTTAGCCCAGCTTACTACTTAGCTTTCTCAACTAAAATCTTTAACTTTACTGAAACTAGTATCTTTCATGTACTTTCAAACATACTAGGTTTCTCAACTAAAGTACTAAGAAACCTTCAAGAAAATTATTTTTTAATATATAATGTACTCAGCTAAATGCAAGGATGATTCAAGAAAATGATTCTTTAACTTGTCTTAAACTATAAGTTTCTTGGGTGTTCATGAAAATCCATATGAAATTCACAAGAAATCTTCTATAACTTTAAATCTTGAAATCAATAATTTAAATAGCAATTAAAGAATCAAAAATTATCAATCTTTATCAAGAATCTATGCATACGTAAAGAAATTCACTAACTTTACAGGATTTACATAAATGTAATCTCAATCAAGACTTGAACTTACTCCTGGATGAAACTAAATTTATACATTCTAGAATATTCTAAAATAAAAATTTTAGAGTGGCCTTACATCCTTGCAAGGAATTTCTTGGAGAGTTGGAGAAATCCCTAAGCCTACTATCGCTTCTTGAATTCTTGAGAATAAGTTCTTGAAAGGGTTTGGTTTTTTTTTTGAGAATGAGTGAAGAAAATCACGTTTTAGGGACTAAAGACGAATTAAAACGGATTAGTTTGGGATATGAGGTATGGGAAAGGTCAGAATTGCCCCTCCCTATTGAAAGAACAAAACGCGTACTAGTGTTATTTCTCACTTTTCATAAATTCTCACTTTTTATTGAAATTCAAAAAAACAACAAAGTGTGGTTTCGCGTCCACTCCGCGTCACGGAAGGGGCGTGGATACCCCACTGTTTTGAGCTTTCTTGAAGAAAAATAAATCGCATTTTTTTGAGTTTTTGTCGAGTCGAGACCATTTTTTGACTTAATTTTTTGTATTGATTGCAATTTGGTCTCGGATTTGCAAATGGAGCAAGAGAAGACACGTTATGCGCAAGGTTAATTGTAGGGGGTATTTTTGTCATTCCACGAGGTATTACAGACTAGGCATGACACCCTCTAGTGAAGTGATTCTAGGGGTATTTTTATCATTTCATGAGATGTTACAATATCTCCTCCTTGGGATCATTAGTCCTCGAATGATAAAGACACTAACAAAGCTAGCTCAAATCACAAGATTTCCTAACTCAATAAACATAAATCTTCAAGGTGAAAATACGAATGTTTACCTCCAAGATCCTCATTTAGGCCAACGAACAAGTGTGGACACTTGGCCTTCATATCTTTCTCAGTCTCCCATGTGGCTTCCTCCACGAATTTGTTTCTCCACAGAACCTTCACTGAAGCAATCTCCTTGGTCCTCAATTTACGAACTTGCCGGTCTAATATTTGCACCGAAATCTCTTCGTATCACAAGTTATCTTTAATTTCTACACTTTCAACAGGAACAACTAGAGAGGGATCTCCCAAGCATTTCTTAAGCATGAAAATATGAAATACCGGATGTATAACACTTAACTTTGCTGGTAACTCTAACTTGTAAGCAAAGCTACCCACTCTTCTCAGAATCTGATATGGCCCAATATATCGTGGGCTGAGTTTCCCCTTCTTTCCAAATCTCATAACTCCCTTCATTAGAGATACCTTCAAGTACACTAAATCACCTACCTCAAACTCTAAGTCTCTTCTTCTAACATCTGTGTAAGACTTTTGTCGGCTCTGAGTTGTCTTGAGCCTTTCCTGGATAACCTTCACTTTTTTCATAGCCTGATGGACTAGATCAGGTCATATTAATTTTGCCTCACCAACTTCAAATCACTCTATGGGTGTTCTATACCTTCTTCCATAAAAAGCTTCATATGATGCCATCTGTATGCTGGCCTGAAAACTATTATTATAAGAGAACTCAATCAAAGGTAAATGATCATCCCAGTTACCTTTGAAGTCTATGACACAAGCCCTCAACATATCTTTCAAGGGTTGTATAGTCTGCTCTGCTTGCCTGTCTGTTTGTGGATGGAAAGTTGTGCTAAGATTTACCTTCGTACCAAGCCCCTTCTTAAAGGACTTCCAAAACTGTGCTGTAAATTGAGCTTCTCTGTCTTAAATAATGGATATAGGGACTCCATGCAGCCTAACAATCTCCTTAAGGTAAAGTCTGGCATAATCCTCAGTTGTATTAGTCGTCTTGATAGGCAGAAAGTGAATTGACTTGGTCATTCTATCTACTATGACCCATATCGAATCATGCTGTCTACGAAATCGAGGTAAGCCTGTTACGAAGTCCATATTAATCATCTCCCATTTTTATTCCGGAATCTCTATGTTATGGGCTACACCACAAGGCTTTTGATGCTCAACCTTAACTTGTTGGCAGTTTGGGCATCTAGACACGAACTCTGCAATATCCTTCATATCGCCCCACCAATAGCCTTCCCACAAATCTCTATACATCTTTGTTGCACTAGGGTGGATAGAGTATCTGGAATTATGAGCCTCAGCCAAGATCCTTTCTCTAAGACCGTCAATATTTGGCATACACAACCTGCCTTGGTATCTCATCATACCATCTCCCCCTTTTGCTAACACCAGTACTTTCTGCTTCTGAACATCTTCCTTTAATTGAAGAAGGATGAGATCCCTGTCTTGTTTTTCTTTCATTTCTACCACAAAGGATGACTCTGATACATTTCTAACAATGGCCCCACATTCGTCAGAATCTTCAATCTACACCCCCAAACGGGCTAGTCTGTGAACCTCCTTAGCTAACTCTTTTTTTTTCTTCCTCAACATGGGCTGTGCTCCCCATGGTCACCCTGCTAAGAGCATCAACAATAATTCTTTTCATGAATTTTAAGTTGTCTGGAGGCATACGCTATCACCTTGCCTCTCCACATTAATACACAACCCAAGCCAACTCTCGAAGCATCACAATAAACCACGAAATCATCAACTCTGTCTGGTAGAGATAATAAAGTGGGGAATGGAAGAAAAAAAATTAGGGTTCTTATATAATAAAGAGGGGAAGGGGAATATAACTATTAAACAGGTCTTTTAATGTTAATGGGTTGATATAAATGGGTAAAATAAAGAATTGACGCGCCAGGTAATGTTTGCTCAACACGCACGTTGGGCTGGTGTATATAAAATTGTTTAAAGATGTTAAGGGGGCTAAATGAATGCTCATATAATTTAGGTGCTAAAGTAAGTTGTGCTGCCAAGTTTGGTTTTGGGGGGTTATGTCTTTTCGCAAGAGAATAAGAACTATCTAATTATCAGTGCCACAAGCAGATAATATTATCCGACAAGCTTGATGTTATTGATATTAAACAAAGTAATGAATAACTGATTCAAGCTTTAAAACATAATAATAATAATGTTGTGTTGCTTGTGAATTGATTCATAGCCAAACCCTAGGGAACAACTTTCGTAAAACTCAACTACTATGAAGACTTTCACGAACTCACGTTTGTATTTATAATTGCACGACAAGTTGATATTATGGGTGAATCACTCATTTCTCCTTGATGATTGAGCCTTATCCTCATCTTGATCCGGTGAAGACTCGTCTAGAGCTTCGCAAGCTCAAAGGTCTAACATTTGGCTCGAGCATAATGAGTTCATTAATTTGGTGTGATTTATCCATTTTCTTTATTATACATCCCTTTAGGAACAAACAATTAAGGCGCATTGAAATTATTTACTTTATTAAAGATGAATAAGTGCATTGACATTTTAGTATCCAGCAAAATGCTAGCTGCATTAATTAGAGAGTACTTTTAGTTCATGGTTTCTAGCCCTAAACATGAATATAAGGTCGCTATTAAAGCCCTTGACTGTGCAAGCACTTGTAATTCATTCCAAGATCAATGAATTCTTTGAAATTAGTTATCATCCATTGGTTTTACTTTAAGTCGTGGTCTCTTTTTGTCCTTTCAGGAAGAAGGCTAGCAAAATCCCACAAAGAACATGCCAATTTGTACTTAGTTTGGCTTCAAAGTACAAGAGTAATTAACATATCCACCTACTAATAAGTTTAAGTGTAGTATTAATTGGAAACAGTCCATGTGGCAGAGGGCCCAGTACCATTCCATTTGTGTTTTTCGCTCTCTTTTTTAGTCAATAGGGAGGTCACATTCACCTTAACTTTGTAATACACTTTTTTTAAATGGTTGTTTTATCATGTATTATTTTAAAAAAAAAAGTATATCGGTAATGACAGATGGAGGGTTAGTATCTCACTCCATCAAATCAAACATAGAAATAAATGCTCTAGCAAGATAATGAGCGATCTGATTCGCTGGTTTCTTAACAGCCGACAAGGGGAGAAAAGATAGCTCTTTAATAAAAGTTTTACAATAAAAATCTAAGGAGTCAAAATAAGGGTAGTTCATCAAATTTTCTTCTTGAGCTTGCTTCACTAGTAAATTATCAGTTTTCATGACCAACCTCGATATTGAAACGTTCCTTTAGCCAACTAAGAGTCTCATGCACCCCTATGATCTCGGCCAACAATGGGTTGGCAACACAGCCAATAAATATAGTTTTTTCAGCAATAAATCGACCCAAGTGATCACATAGTATCATGCATGTATCGTTCAAACCAAACTGATATGAATATCATAAGAGACATCAGTATTACATTTAATTGTGTCAGAAGTTGCTCCCATTTAGTATTCCTCTTTGCGGCAACAATAGTCATCTCGGCTCCCAAATTGGTATTCCTCCATTCCTCCACCTCCTTCTTCGCATGGTACAAAGTGGCAGTGGACACATTTTGTTTATTATTCCAACATAAATTATTTCTGGCTTTCCACAAGCTTCATAAAATCACAATTGCTTCCTCCATTTTTTTTTAATTTTATTTATTAAATAAACTTTATAATCGTTTTAACAATCCAACACATGATTCAACACCTGAATCTATTCTAAGTAAGCGGTTGAACATGTGATTTCATATCGCAATTTAAAATTATGATATGAAATTAACTTTTGAATATGTGATTTTATCTTGTAATTTTAAATTATGACATGAAACCTTAAATTCTACAAAAACTTTATTTGAGATGTTACATTTTTTAAATACAAAAATTGACTCAAGAATTGACATCATTTTTTTGGGTGAACGAAAAGATTTTATTGAATTTTTACATCATATTAGAATATTTATAAATTGGATTTCCAATATAATTTTGTTTCCCGTTCCAAATATTATGTTACATGATTTGGGTTTCAGATACTTGCTATCTTTTCTATATGAACAACTAACAAAAGATATTTTTGAAAACTGTTTGTCTTGTGTTGGTCAATTTAAAGTTGTCAAAGAGAATATCTAGTCCTGACCATCAGTCAGAACAAAAAAAAGTAACACTTGAATGTTTAAGCTATATAATAAAGTAAATATAATAATTAATTAAGAAGTGTTCTTTACTTTGGTCAAACGTATATTATGATTTATTACAGGTTATATTCTCGCATACTTGGTGCATTCAAACATATTGATTACATATTTTTTTTACTTATATTGTTTTATAATATACGTGCAAACGTTCTTCCTCTTATATATAGATAGTTGTCTTTTTTGGTTCAGAATTGATGAGTCTTCATAATTTGAAGACGTGCTTATGACTCACATCGTAATTTCAATTTATTTCAAGTATCAAATTAACTCGGACCTAACTAAAATCTTCACAAATTTATGCAAATTCCCTCTGCAATAGTTCGACCCCCTATCCCTAGTGGGGGTGGGGACGATGTTGCCGGAACTGAAGTAGTATTATTTCCACTGATGTTTAGAAAGGAAATGTCAAATTCTATACGGTTGTGAATAGGAAAATTAAGAAGACAGATAGATGATTACTATAGGGTTATGAGTGGTTGATGATAGATGCCATTACATATTTAAAGGGACGGTGCAAAGAGAATTTATTAAGATTTTTATTTTATAAGTTTTTTTTAAGTGATTGTAATCGAACAAATATATTATTTAAGAAAACTCACTGAGTTCAATAGAATCCGCATATGAACTTCTAACTCCATCTCTAGAGTCGGGATCATTTAGGGGTCGTTTGGTGTGAAAGATTAATGTATATAATTTCAGAATAAAAATATAGTGGCTTTAATTTAATATTTGGTTGGCAAATCTGGGATAACTCATCCCGGGACTAATAAATAGTACCAGAATAAGTTATCCCTTTTCTTGGAGGGTATACTAATTCCGGAATAACTTATCCCAAGATAAAATGAAGAAATGACATGGGTACCCTTTTAAACCCTTTTTTATATCTCATTTTAAATATTATTATTTTGATTTTTTATAAATTCTTTTTACTTTAACAAATTTAAAATAGAAGTTGTATATTTAAACTAAATAAGAAGAAAGTTTTATTTTAAATGCATACCATGCACACATAAAAATATTTAAGTGAATATTGAATAACTAAAGCAAGAAAAAAAATATAAAAACTAATAAAGTTAAGGGTATTTTTGTAAACAAACAATATATTTTTAAAATTCATCCAACAAACCAAACACTCAATAAAATATAACCTCAACATAACTTATCCCAACATAATTTATCTCATCATAACTTATATCAAATCAAACGACCCGTTAGGGTTGGGGTGGGGCTGCCCTAGTTTTGTTAGGAATGAGTCATGCAAGGAGGAAAATCCGTTAATTTGTCATACTTTCTCACTATAATGAGTTCCCAATTCGTTCCTTCTCGTCTTTATTTGATAACATTTTGAGTGGATTACGACTCTTTACACCTAATTCCACAATTCACTTTACTAGGACTAGACCAACCAACAGACCAAATGGCCAGTTAGTTTATAACTCATTAAAATGGAGAAAAAATTCAGTTTAAAAAAAATTCAGACACATCGATTTTAGATTGAATGATAAAATAACTTCAAGGGATTATGATGAAATAGTCGAGGTTGAGCTTAGGGATATCAAATGAACATATTAAAATAAATTTGATTGTTTAAATAAATTTTATTAATAAATGAATAAAAAATTAGATTGCAATAGGTTGGTCTCATATGGGCGAAGAAACAGTCATAACTTAACCTATCAATTTTTTTATTAGGTTTTGAATTTCTTATTTGCTCTTTTTCATACTTTGTAAGCATACAATTATAATAAAATTTTAATACGACAATATGACACATCTAAAACTTTTCTTAAAAATTATTTTAATAATATTTCTCATGAATTAATTTATGCTATTTATATTGGGTAAGTGATTAATGTAATAATCCGTCCAAACTTAAACAAGTTAGGCATATCATATTATTGAGTGAATTTTATAATTCTTGTTGAAATTAATTCCTATGTCCTTCTGGGGTTCAAATTATAGGGAAAAAAAGGAATTTCTTGTTAAAAATTTTATTACCTAGCAGGTTTAACAACATGAATCTAGATTTATCAAGCTACTCTCTGTTTCAAAATATTTGAATTTTTTAGACTTTTTTCAATGTTCAAAATAGTTGAATTGTTCAAATTTTAAAAAGAATGTTTGAATTTTTTTTTTTCATATTTGCCCATTGAAGTTTTATATTTTCTAGGAGATAAATTACACTATATATTTATGATTTCACAAAAGGCATTAGTGAAAAGTATGGTATAAATTTTATTTTTGAATATTTTTCTTAATATGTATGCATTAACTCAAAAATTCAATCAATATGGGACAGAGAGAGTATTAAATAAGTTTTGATGTTGTTAACTATAGAAAAAGATAAGAATTAGCTACGGTATTTATTTACTAAAGCATAAAGTACAACATATGAATGCCAAATAATTATTTGATTTTTTTTATTTTTAATAAAGTAACTCTAAAAATTTAAATTTTATATTAAATTAAATAATAACACGTAAATTGAGACGAAAGGGGGAGAGCATATACTGCTCCATTGATACATGAAAATGAACGGAAATGAGAAAAGACGTACAACACTCTTTCAAGTGTTTGATTTGGAACTATATATAGGCCTTCTTAAATAGTACTTGTAGTTATCCAAAAGGACAAAATATGATAATTAAAGCTACAGTAACTTACCTCATATTTAAGGTTTAAATACAACAGTGAGTCATAGCTAATCAGTACTACATTCTCACTTCCTAAATTGGACAAAAATGAATTCATACTAAATCGTAGTACACTAATTTTATAGAAAATAAATGGTATGGGGTCGGTTTATTATCATGACGGAATAGATAAAGATATTTCATGAATTACGCTATTTTATTTATATAGGATACATAATAATTAATCATATTATGTATTATAATACAAAATAATTTTTGTGATTAATTAATATTCATAATCAAATGTAGGATAAAATAATTATTGCATATTTTATTTCAAAATTGTTATCTTTTGTCCCACTAACCAAATAACAACTTTTACAAGAATATTGCTCCTCCGATGGCAGAGCAGCATAAATTAGATGGTGATTTTGCTCCTTTTTAAAAAAAAAAAAAAATTATCAATATTTTAGCCTAACTCATTGATTACGAATAAAGAGACTTGACGAATTTAATGAGTACAAAAAATGGTCTTAGCGAAAGGTCAAGAAAGATATACAAATTTATATTTGTAAACTCGTTTTCAACCTCACCATTCGATCTTAATTCAGTTCCAATTGTCAATTCCAACCAGTCTATTGATCCTAACTCGAGATCCAAGTCTGAGTCAGAAGTTGGGTCGAAAATTAGGATCAAAATTGGGATCAAGATGTCGCGATCCAAGCCTAGGGCCTAGACGTGACACGACGAATGGGGTAATCGAAGGTACCCCAAACAAGCCTCTTAGCATATCATAAATACATCCTTGGTCGCGGAAACAAATTAATACAACAAGAAGTAACAATAGAGTCTAAGGAAAACGAGACTTGGGACTTTCATCTCAACAATCAACATAAAGAGCATAGAGAGAAGTACGGGACTAAGGGAAGTCTCTCATAATAACATAGCATAAAAGGAGTCAAGCTCATAATACAAACCAACTCATTATCCAACAATACCTCTACTACGAATGGGACGAGGGCCAAGACACCTCCCGGGCTCACCCTCATAGATAAGTATTCAAAAGCATAAGATAAGGTCTTATCATAAGCATGAAAGAAATTAGATATTGTCCCCAGATGTGAGGACTCACCAAAAGCTAACTTCAAATGATCCAGCTAGCCACGTGGAGAAGGAGGATCAAGAGGAGCTCTGGTTCCTATATGGTGATATCATGTAGGCATAGAGTATACGTTAGTACTTGGAATGTACTAAGTATGCAGGGTGCAATGCAACAAGAATTATAAGCATAATAATCAAGATGCATAATCATGATCGATAGACATGAGCTCAATATGACATGCATATTCAATGCATAGGTGTAAACATGCTTGAGAATAGTCATAATTGCATAACTTGATCCACTCAATAAAGTGACATGAATAGCTCATCCAAATACCTTGTTCTAGAGGTGAGGAATATAGCATGGGTCAATGACTCCTTCTAGTAGGTAATGAACAATACGTGGTATTAAGTCATACATGAGGGTGAGACATACAACATGGTTCATAACCCCTTCATGTAAACATTAGGTAATGTGTATTAATAAGTCGTACATGAGGGTGAGGCATATAACATGGTTCATGACCCCTTCATGTAGACATTAGGTAATGCATATTAACAAGTCGTACATGAGGGTGAGACATACAACATAGTTCATGGCCCCTTTATGTGGAGATAAGATAGTAAGTAATATAGATTTGTACATAATGGTGAGACATACAACTTGGTTCATGACCCCTTCATGTAGATATTTGCCTTGTACTAGAGGGTGAGGCATACAACATGGTTCGTGACCCCTTCTAGTAGGCTTCATAATTCACAAGAGCATAAAAAATAGCATAAGAGCTCAATAATTCACTTGTAGATCATGGAAAATATTCATGAGTCTAATACATGTTTGGAAACCCATACATTATCATAAGATGCTAGTCATGTAAATTCATACAATAATCTCTCATCTACATCGAGAATCATTGTCAAGTAATTTAGTCAAACAGATGGTAGGCATATGCTCATGTATTTAAAATCATGCATTTCAAGAATAAGAACAAGAGAGAAGTGAGATCAACCCATTTCTAAGTCATTCAAATCAACTCACTAGTATTGTAATAAAACTCTCATATTTTAAGAAAGAATCATATTTCAAGATATGCAGGGAAAATAATTAGTTTAAAGCATTCTTAAACAATCCATCATGATAATATAAATCATCTTTCAAAATATGAACATGGGAGCATGAAATCCATCTTAATATCAAACTCCAACAACATTTTGGCATAAGACATCATTTCTTGTAAAACTCATACAAGGGACATATGTATAATGCATAATAATATCATCATAATCAAGAGTACCCCTAAAATAATCCATAAATCCAAAAATACCACATAATATTTTACTTCATGATAATGCACAAATATAAATCATAATAATAGTAATATCATATTCAAGATTTCATAAAACAACCATAAAGATTTATAAAATTCATATAGTAGGAGAAGAGGAATAGTTGGACTTGCGAGAAGGAAGATTCTCACAATCAAACCAATATACCTAAACCTTTGAATTCTTGAAGAAAGATTTAGGGAAGACTAAAAGCTTGACTTGGGATCTTAAAATTTCAAATGTGCTCTTGAGGTTTTCTTGAAATTGAATGGGAGGATTTAGGAGAATTTTGAGAGGGTTTTTGAGTTGAAAAATGGCTAAGGATAAAGGTTTTCACATTTAAATAGGCATTGGGTTATTATCCAAATGCCCTTGAATGAAATTGAAAAAACAAGGAAAATTTTGCACCGAGCCGCGCCCAGGGCGCAACGCGGGTCTGTGGCGGATTGCCACTGTTTCAACTCTCTATTGCAAAAATTATTTTTTGCTACAGAGCTGTTAAAAATCGAGGGCCATCCTCTTCCTACACAATTTTGCCTCCCTAAACAAGAATATGAAGTTGAATTTTTGAAATTATGCACAAATTTTGATATATTTGAAAAATACACTTATGGGGCGTTCCGAAGTACATGAGGGGTGTTAAACAAGAGTTCGACCATGAATGACACTTGCAAGGATCAATAATGAGTCGAACGACCTCATTAACCCCACGATATTTATTTCTAGACTATTTCTTGATGCAATGGGTTACATATCAATGAAATTTATATGTACATGAATGTTTCTTATGTTTTCTTTTTTAATTTATGCATTTCTTATTATAACAATATCAACGAAATAGTTATTATGAACTAAATCAACTAATGATTGATCATGGATCAATAATAATAAATAAATATTTCTATCTGAATAGTAGATGATAGATCTTCAAAAATAAGGATTAATGAGATGCATGTGATTATGCACAAGTCTAACAAACCTTAGGTTAAATCCGAAAATAAGTAGATGCTAATTAAATTAATTTATCAACAAATAGTAATGATGTGTTTTATGCTCTACCTCGCCTAGATATGATCTATGACTTTAGTAAACATGTATAGACTAAGACTAATATTTAGTTTAAGATATTGAGCCTAGTGACGTGGCAGTTAGTTAGATGGTTCTAACTAACTTATGACTAGTTAGTTAGAGATTAGGAATGAGAGATCAGTAGTGATCAGTTAGTTAATTGGCTTAGTACTTTTATATAAATTTTGTAGTTGATTGATGTTAGCAAGATTTCTAATGAAATTGATTCTTTTTCTTCTTCTCTGTAACACCACTGAAACGCCCCTAAAATTCATTGTGTGCACAACGCGTCTTCAAAACTTCGATGGAAAATCTAAGACCGGATTTGCGATCAGCACAGTAAATCAAGTCAGAAAATAGTCTTAACCCAATTTAAAAGCAATCGGGTCAAATTACAAAATGGCCTATTTTGGGCCAGAAACAGTAGCAAATCCGTGCCCCCTCCACAACGTGCCAGGGGCGCAAAAATGCACTTATAATTTTTTATTTCATTAATTTTTTTGACGGGAATTAATTTTTCAAAAAGTTTACAAAAATGAACTAGGGCGCCCCCTCCATGCGCACCAGTGTCCAATTTTTATGTTTTTTTCTTTTAACTTCGGGAAGGGCATTTTTGTCCTTCCCAACATATTCTTAAGTCCCAAAAGCATATATTTAAGGCTTATTTCGTACGAAAGGGTTTCAAAACCCATTTTTTTCTAAATTTCTACGAGAGTTCTAAGAGAAGAGAAGATCAGAGAGGTGAGAGTTTCCTTTGGGGCTTCAAATTCTTTGAAGATTTGTGCAACCTTCAAATTCCAGGTATGTAAAGGCTACCCAAAACATGAAATCATTCTTCCATGTGTCCCAATGTATAAATTAGATTGTTAGTTGATAGATGATAGGTTGTGGGTTGAGATTTTTAAAAACTTTCTTGATATTTATTTTTAATTCTTATATATTATCTTGAATTGATGATCATCACATTTTAAATTACTGTTTACATGTATTATTGACTGATTATATGTTCGTTCTATATAATTTTTCTTGTTAAAGACAACAATAATGAACTTAGGGTGATGTCTAGAGCTTTGACTATTTATGTATATGTTGATTGTTGTGGTTTGAGTCTGGAGATGAGTACTGTGATAGCTGAAGTAGATGAAGTTAGTATTCTTGAGGTTAATGAGAATGAGATAGAGTTGAATGTAAGGATTTAAATTCCTGAATAAATAGAATGATAGATGAGAGATGGACGCTGCCTGAGATGTGGGCTAGTTGTATCCCAATCTGACCTTGATAGACTTATGAGATTATTGATTTTTCTGGTGGGAGTATTAGCACCGAAATGGGTAAGAGTGAGTCTACTCGCACTCATTAACTACGTAGCTAGCATAGGAGAGGATTGGACCATGAGAGCGGATGTTTCCTTTTGCCTGCAGAGGACTTAACAGACTTCTTTGGGATCCCTGACACACTCGTCCTTTACCCCGGCAAGGTACTGAATAGATATGGCAACGAAATCTCTTCGTTGTATCACTACTGGCTCATAGGTGGTGATTGTCAATTATAGAAACTCCCAGATAGATTTCCTTGTTGATAGTACTTTGACGTTGATGTGATTGTATGATGTCTTGATTGATAGTGAGGTGATAGAATTCTATCCTTTACTCTGAGTGATTGATGAACTCTTGTACACTTTCATATATTGTTTTACTTTAGCCCATTTTACATATAGTATATTTCATATACTAACGCCCTTTTGGCTCTGCATCATTTTATAATACAGAATCTATAGACAGAGGACTTCAACAGCCCAATCGTTGAGGTTCACAGATTTCGACAGGGACTTGGTGAGTCCTCCCTTGTTTTCAGGGGACATGCTATCTTCTTTTCATTTATTTTAGATTATTTCATTAGACTGTGGTAGCGATGGCCTGTCATGGTACCTTCTTAGATGATAGTTATAAAGGCTTCATAGACATAGACAGTTGATAGTGATGTCCGAATACACTATTTTCCCACTTCTTATTTCTATTGAATTGCTTATTTCATATTCCTTATGATAGTGATTGTGATAGCCCACTGTTAGGTTATTATTTTCCTATAGACCCATTTGCACACAAAGGCTACTTTGAATTTTCATAAGCATATGTCTTCACAGTGTTATTATTTTCCTATATCTTCCACTTATAAGTTGATTGAATGAATATAATGAGACTAGGTGATTCGCTTAAGGCTAGCAATAGTCTCCAAGTGCCAATTACATCTAGGATACCCTCTCGGGGTGTGACAAACTTGGTATCAGGACACAGAGTTCAAAAGTCCTAGAAAGTCTATGAAGCTGTGTCTAGTCGAGTTCTTATTATTGGTATGAAGAGCTCTACATCCATAATGTGGAGGCTATAGGACATTTAGGAATTGTTCCCCTTCTTTCATATTCTAAGTCCGTGCGATAGAGACAAAGTCCATAAAAATTCTTTTCTAAATCGTGTTTTACATGTTTGCAGACCATGTCTTATAACCGCACTGTGGATTTGAAAAATACCATCAGCATTGAGAAACTTGAGCCTACTACTTAAGCCATAGTGCTTAATCGATGGGTAGAAGAGGATAAGGAGAGTGAGAAAGAGGAAGCTTGGGGTAAGGAGCGAAGTAAGGTCCCCCGTCTGCAGAAACCTTGGAAGTATATGCCACCACCGGTGACAACACCCATGTCCAATAGTAGATATAATCTGAGGCCGAGGGAAAATCAACCCTTTAAAATTTGAAACCCTTCATCCCGAGGAAGTGTAGATCGAGGCCATAAAGGAAAGCCACCATATAGAAGGTGTGGCAAACTTCATTTGGGGCGGTGTCGATTGGGCACCAACGACTGCTTCAAATGTGGATAAGAGGGTCACTTTCAGAGGGATTATCCGAAGTGGGCTGACCAAGCCCTACCCGATAGATCTATACCATCAGTTAGAGAAAATCAAAGAAATGCTACTCTTAGCGTGAGTGAGGCTACAAACCAGTTATGTGCCGCTATAGTTGCCCAGCTTATAGAAACACTCCGCTAGGTTGTGACAGGTATAAGTTGAATCCTTGCTTGATTTTGATATTATGCATGATAGAAGAGTTTACGTTTCCAAGAATTTTAATGTTGCCAACTAAAAGTGAGATCTAAGGTCTTGTAAAAACCTTAAGTAGAGTTGTTAACCCTGAGCTAGAAAGATGATGGGGGAAGAAGAGGAGACTGGGTAAGAAGAGTGGTGAGTGATTGAGGCTTATAGATAGAGACATGTATCCATTAGGTAATTAGTAAATGGATGAGTTGATGGCCATAAGCTTGATGAGAGAGTCGAAAGTATCCTATGATTATCATGTCATGATGAGATGAGGTATAGATAGAGAGAGATTTAGTGTCAAATTATGTTAGAGCATGCCCAAACTAGAAAGAAGTCTATGGTGATGTCTTGTAATATGTATTCTATTGAAGGTGAAGTGTAAATCTTGAATAGGGGGAAAGAGTATTTTTAATATGATAGAATAGATCTAAGTTAGGCTTATGATTGTATGAGAGAGTTCATGAGATTCAGAGAGTTATAAGCTTAGCCAGATAAAGAGGTATAGTGAGTGAGTGAGTGGTACATGAGTTATGAAGAGAGGATGTGTTGATTGAATACACGCTATGAGATTTTAGTAGGATAATGTTTCTTAAGTGTTTATCTAGTAGTGGTAAGTGAGCCTTAAAGAGGTGTGTGATAGAAGCACATGTTAGTACTAGACCCTACGCTTGAATTATGAGGAGTAGTGTGAAAAAGGAGATAGTATCATGAGAGTGATAGCCTTAATCGAAAATTTTCTCTAAGAGACTTGCCATAGCGTATGGAGATGTAATTTCCAAGAAAAGTGAAACTATGGGGACGGTACATGTCACGACCCAAAATGAAGTCATGATTAAAAGGACGCTTAATTCCAAATTCAAGGATAAAGTACACTTAAAGGAGGAACCTCAATTGGTAAATAGTGATTACATAATATGATAAGTCACCCATAAAATCATAATCCAGAACATGGTGTCATGAGTGTACAGAGCATTTAATACATAAATGAGTGAATAAGTACATTACAGTCTTCAAACAGAATAAAGACCATAAAACTAGGATAGAATCTAATGGAACTCGAAGCATTTAAGTCTCACCATACCCCTGCTTTATTTAAACAGCTAAGATAAGAGATTTAGTCTGAACCGACTACGTGAAGAAATCAACTACCACGTGGGTAATCCTGACAAGAATCTGCAGGGAGGAAAGAAGTAGGGGTGAGTACATATAAGAATCAAAAATTGAATAAATTATGAAATAATATAGGAACGCTTCCACCTGCAATAGGAAAATCAGTTCGACATTGGTGCCGCCAATTTATATAGAACAGCTCAAATAAAGTAAACATATGATCTCAATTAAACAAATCCAAGATAATCACAAGCAACACAATGATATGATATGCAATGCAATGTAAGGTGGAATTAAGATTGTCGCACAGCTTATCGTATACAATCTCAATATATCAACTACATTACCACTTAACCATGGTCAAGGACTCATGATAATAGTCTCAATATATCAACTACCTTGCCACCTAAGAGAGTGTGGTTAAGGACTCATGATACAAAGCACCATTCACAACATCTCAAAATATCACAACTACCAATAATATTGCTTTAGGTCATGAAACATT
This sequence comes from Solanum virginianum, assembly GCA_000787875.1. Classification (NCBI taxonomy): domain Eukaryota; kingdom Viridiplantae; phylum Streptophyta; class Magnoliopsida; order Solanales; family Solanaceae; genus Solanum; species Solanum virginianum. The sequence continues at coordinate 282,089 of DF357701.1, read as the reverse complement.
TTTGTCACACCTAGATGAATGGAATACTTAGGTATGCAAGTTCGTCCATTAATCCTTAACACTCCCTTGGAATCAAGAAAGGCTGACTTAGCTGCGTCTCTTAATACTTTGTACCAAATCACATATAATTTAGCATCATCAAACTGGTGAGCACGAATCTGGTCCATTAATGGAGACTTAACCTCAATGAAGGTCAGCACACTATGAGGTGGGGAGATATCAAGTCTGACTAACCGTCTAGCCAAAGACTCTCTCCTCTGCCCTAAGAAATGCCAAACTACCCATGCTAGAAGCCTTCCGGATCAAAGCATTAGCTACTACGTTAGCCTTGCCATGGTGATAAAGAATAGAGATATCATAGTCTTTTAACAACTCCAACCACCTATGCTGTCTCATGTTTAGATTAGGCTGAGAAAAAATATACTTAAGACTACGATGGTCGGTGTAGATCTCACAATGTACCCCATAAAGATAGTGTTGTCACAACTTCAACACGAATACTACTGCAGTCAACTCAAGATCATGTGTAGGGTAGTTTCTCTCATGAATCTTCAATGTCGTGAAGCATAGGCTATAATCCTCCCTTTTTGCAATAACACTCCACCTAAGCCTACACCAGAAGCATCACAATAGATCAAGAAGGGCACGCCCTCCTTAGATAAGGCTAGTATAGGAGCTGATGTCAATATCCCTTTAAGCTTTTGGAAGCTTGTTTCGTACTCATCAACCCATGAAAATGTTACATCTTTCTGAGTAAGCCTGGTCATAGGGGCTGCAATAGAGGAGAACCCTTAAATAAATTAACGGTAATAGTCTGCTAGTCCAAGAAAACTATGAATTTTAGTTACTGAGGTGGGTCTCGCCCAATCACGAACCGCTGCAATCTTAGCTTTGTCAACCATAATGTCATCCTTAGTCACAACATGACCTAACAAAGCTACTGACTCAAGCCAAAATTCACACTTAGAGAACTTAACATAAAGTTTCCCTTCATGCAACCTTCGAAACACGGTTCATAAGTGACGATCATGGTCTGCCTCACTCTTAGAATATACTAAGATGTCATCGATGAACACAATCACAAATATATCCAAATAGGGTTTACCCACTCGGTTCATCAATTCTATAAAAGCGGCGGATACATTAGTCAGTCCGAAAGACATGACCACAAACTCAAAGTGCCCGTATCGAGTTGTAAAAGTAGTCTATGGGATGTTTGACTCCTGAACCCTCAATTGATGATACATTGACCTTAAATTAATCTTAGAGAATACCGGTGCGTCTTTACATTATTGGGGGACAAGTTTTGCATTATTAGGGAACAGTTAAAGTGCTAATATTCTTTTGATTATTTTTTTTCTTTAATAGGTGGACAAGTTGTCATACTCAATTAGGAATATTTAAGGACAATGTTTCTTCCACGTAACCCATTCCAGGACAAAATAATTTTTGTATCAAATTGTATCCTTTTTGAAATTATAATAATTCAAGCATCACATGGAATTTTTCTTTTTAATGTTAACCACCTTTATCATCTTAAATAATCATAACTATTGAATAGTCTAAAATACCCATAAAAATTACGTGAAGGATATTTTATAAAATAAGAAGACTAATATTCTAAATGACCTAACGGGTCATTACAGTACAAGTGCCCCTTAGGTGAGATTAGTGAAACGAGAATGGCCCAATAGATAAGAAGAGACTTGAGATGTTTATCTATGATTGTGTAAAGACATAGAAATCTCTAAGTTATGACTGCTATAAGAATCTAGACAATATCCTTGAGTTCAATGTGAAGTAAGTTGAGGTAGGCATTCGGTGTCATCCCGAGAAACTAAGTTGATTGGGGGGTTTTATGGGTAGATGACGAGGAGTCTTCCATTATAGCCTAAGTCTTATACAGATGGGTTTAGGAAATTGAGAACATAGAAATTGAGTGGTAGCAGACAAAAGAAGAGGTTAGCTTACAAGAGGCGTGGAAAGTGGTTAGGTACACCATAAGAATAGTAAATATAGATAGATCCCCATAGAGGCAGGAAAGGAGCTAAGAATGATATTGCTGAAAAGAGTATGAGTGGCTAATTATATATATATATATATATATATATATATATATATATATATAACTGTAGCATAACATGAGGGTTTAAGAGATTCTTGTGGGTAACAATTCCCTGATAGAGTGGAAGTATATGCTTATAGCCTAGTGGAGAAATTGATTCGCAAACCTAGAGAGAGGACCTTAAGAGCTAAGGGGGAGATGACGAAGTGATAGACCGAAGTAGATCTTGAGTATGATAGAGATGGGCTGATCGAGATTAGACATCAATTTTGCCATATCATACGTTCCTTATTCTTCCATTGAGGTGATACTCTCTTCACGTTTGGTATGCGACTACCTCGCTTGTGGATTTTTCCATATCCTACGTTCTTTATTCTTTCGTTGAGGTGATACTCTCTTCATGTTTGGTATATGACTACCTCGCTTGTGGCCTAGTCCTATATACCACTTGTTGATTGTTAGTCAAGTTGGGAGGATGAAAATTGATGAAGTTATTCATTAATTTTGATCTTACCCTATCTATCTAAGTGTTTCTACTCTTATGTTAAAGGAGATAAGAACCAAGTTTCATATTACATATAGTTTTGTGAGCTCAGAATGAGTCTTGATAGACGAGAGAGATTGTAATCTATGAATGTTCACAAATAAGACTTCTCGATTGAATCATGCCAATGATCATTTGTTCCTAGCTCTTTGAGTAATTCAGGCTTTCCAATCCTAATAGGAGTATTGTTGAGGATAATAGACGAGTTATGGGTGATGGGAGAGGATGAGTGCTTCTAAATTGTGATGAAGGAGTTGAGTTCCTATTCTTGAGTTGATATTTCCTTTTAAGCCTCTGCATACTTAAGTATGCAAGTCCTTAATAGTATTCATGCCTAATAATGATGTTGGAGATAAAGTTTAAACTCTAGATATTGTGCTCTAAGTTTATTCTTGAAAATGAGTACTCGAGTACCTAAGTATATAAGTTCTTGATTTTTATTCATGCTGACCTTGCATAGAAAAGTAGTGATTTGAGGTTTCACTGAAGAGGGAGAGAGATAAGATCCGATGAATA
>DF357701.1:228554-257225 GCA_000787875.1 Solanum virginianum | reverse complement strand
CCAAATTTACTTATGCCTCAAAAGAGTTAGGTTGAAATGGGCTAAAATTTAGGTAGGGTCGCCCAATTTGACCCACTCGAACTCAATAATTTTAACATATTATTATTTTTTTATAATCACAATTTGAATTTCAACTCAAGAAAATAAAAATAAAAATAAAAAATTATAAATAGATAGATAAATCATAGAAAATATAAAAATAATTAATTCTAATTTAATCTAACTTAGAAACAAAAATTTAGAGAAATAATTAACATTTTATAATGTGTAACAGTTTAAGGATATATTAGACATTTTGATTAAAAAAAAGTGCGCACTTTGATACCGAACACATCAACAATTTTTTTCAACTTAAGCACTTCTATTCAAATACGTAGCTGCTAATTTTTAAAATAAGTTTCAGCACTTTAAGAAGTGTTTTTGAAAAACTTTTTAAAAGTTTTTTTTTTTACAGCGACTTTTGGCTAAACAAAAATGAAACATTTGGCTAAAACAAAAAAGGATTAGCAAAAATCAGGTATAATCAAAGTTTTCTTTATATAAAGAATAGTTTCATTTGGCGAAATTTTTCATTCATAGAGATTTCTATCTATACAGGGACATATAGTCCGATGCTACTAATGGAAGATGAAAGAGACAAAGTTAAAGATAAACCATGAGCTTTTCTCATTTTATATTTCAGTATTTATAAGGAAAATTACAACATATTGATAAGTACAAGAGTAAATACAAAATATGTAGATGACGTGTGATATGGAGTGGAAAGTAAGAAGATGTAGATGAGTTATCTAAAATAGTGGCCGATGAGGTAGATTTGAATGAGGATGGTGTCGCAGTAGGAAAGAAGGATGGAAAGGGGAAAGAGTCTTCAACAAAATTAACATGACGAGAGATGATAACTCTATTTGAACTAGGATCCAAACACTTGAAGCCTTTGTGTTTATCAGATGAACCGAGGAATAAACAAGGCTTTGCACGAGGTTAGAACTTGGAGCAAAAACCAACTGCCACAAAGGGATAACAAAGACATCCAAATACACAAATCAAATTATAATCAAGCACACGACCATAGAGTTGTTCAAAGGGGGATTTAAAACACAACACTGGAAGTAGAGTAACATTAATCAGGGATACAACATACAAGCAAGCATCAGCCCAGAATTTAAAAGACATAGAAGCTTGAAAAATAAGAGAACGTAGAACATTCATAATGTGTCTATGTTTTAGCTCAGCACTACCATTTTGAGCAGAAGTGTGAGGACACAAAAAACGATGAACTATGCCATGTTGTTTGAAAAATGAACTAAAATTATTGTTGACATATTCATCACCTTCATTGGACTGAAAATAAGAAATAGAGGTTCGAAAAATATTATTAATCCTTGTATAAAATTCTTTGAATTTGTCAAAAGATTCAGATTTTTCGCGCATCAAATAAATCCAAGAGAATTTGGTGTAATCATCAAGGAATAAAATATAATAACGATAACCAGAATTAGAGACAATAGGACCATGTCATACATCAGAATAAATTAAAACGAAAGGAGAACTTGCATTATTACTTGATAATGGAAAAGTTATTCGAATTTGTTTCCCCAAATGACAAACATTACAAGAACTATTGCTAAGAGGAAGTACTACTAATCAATTTTCTAGCAACTAAAGAGCTAAGAGACTCTCGGGCAGGATGTCCGAGACGTTAGTTCCAAACCGAAGCAGGCAAAATTTTAGCAAAGAGACCAAAGTTGGAGGAGCCTGATGGAGTGACATGTAAAGGATAAAGAGACCCAGAATTGTTACATTGGAGCAATGTTGTTCCGGTCTTCATGTCCTTAACAAAAAAACCATAGTCAGTAAAGTGAATAAAGCAATTATTATCGGCACATAAACATTGAATAGAAAGTAGATTTTTAGTAAGGGAAGGAACATATAAAATGTTCTTTAAGAGAATAGGCTTAGATTATCGGCACATCAGTATTGAATAAAAAGTAGATTTTTAGTAAGGGAAGGGACATATAAAACGTTCTTTAAGAGAAGAGGCTTCGAAGTTGGTGGAAGAGTAGATGAACTAATAGATTTAATAGGTAGAAGAATACCATCTCCAACCATAACTTGAGAAGAACCAGAATAAGGGGTGTGAGTAGTAGGAGTTGAAGAATCATGAGTCATGTTTGAAGAATCATGAGTCATGTGTGCAAAAGCTCCAGAGTCTGGGTACCAAATTGTTGGTTGAACCTCTTCCAAATTCATTGCAGCAAATGATTGATGAATGTTATTAGCCACAAAGGAATAATTGAACCTGTTTTTACACTCCAAGGCAGTGTGATTATAGTGAAAATAAATCTGACATTATTTAGCAGGAGCGAAGGGAGTTTTACCCAAAATATCGTTACCAGGAGAAGGAGGCCGAGACTAATGTTGGAAACCAGACCCTGAAGAGTTCTGGTATCCTCTAACTCTACCATATTGACCCTTGTTATTTCTGCCATGGCCTCGTCTATTGGAGTATCCTTTTGCAGATTGATTGCCGCTAATGGATGGCGAAAATTTAGAAGTGCTCTTCCCTGGAGCAGATGCCAGCAAAGCAGTTTGCGAATTTGACTCTTCAGAAGTATGTCCATTAATGTAAGCTTTTTCAGTAAGAAGAAAGAATGAAGGAAGAAAGTGTGCCGGTAGCATTTAATCCAGACACAAAAAGTCGATAGGATGGAGGTAATCCTTACAAAGCTTGAGTGGCTAAATCATCGTCGGTTACAGGTTTATCAATTTCCCTAAGAGAGCAGACAATAGAGTGAAGTTGCTGAAGGTAATCTTCCATGAAAAAAGAATTCTTTTTGAAATTTTGAAATTTGAACTTGAGGTGAATGACAGAGGAAGACACTTGATCTAAATATAGGGAGACTAAGGTGTCTCAAGCCTATTTAGATGTCTCACAAGCATAGTTTAAAAGTGTGTCAAGAATAACGGGGAAAGGGTAACATTAATCCAACTTAATGCAATAGTATCACATTGAATCCATAGCCTGAAATCAGCATGCTCAGGTGGAGGACATGAAATAGTTTCATCTACTAGGGGAAGAATGTTGTGACTTTTAAGGATTCTGAGAAAAACTTTCTTCCTGGTGAGATAGTTGGCATATGTCAATTCAATAGGAACAAAATCTTTGATATTAGAAATTATCGGACTGGGAGTTGGAAGACCAAGAGAAGACTGATTCAAGGAGGTTTGAGCAGGTAAGTGGTTTGAGATGAGGAACTTTGTGGATCCATGGAAACAATCTGTTTAGGCTTCTGATATCAAGATGAAAGAGACAAAGTGAAAGGTAAACCGTGAGCTTTTCTCATTCTATATTCCAATACTTATAAGGAAATTTACAACATATTGATAAGTACCAAAGTAAATACAAAATAGACTTCTAATTTGTATTATTGTTCATTGGTTGACTCAAAAATTGCTATCAAAGAGTCAACTTGAATTTTCAAGTTGCTAAGTTAGAGGATCATAGATAAACGATTACACTATGAGTACCTAATGAAAGATATGTTCAGAGATAATAAGAATTTGGTGATTTATTATATTTATCTATCTTGTATAAGTTATTTTTGATTCTCACTAAATTTGTAATAATAATATTCATGTGTGTACATATATATGTGTGTTTATATATATAATCTTTTAAAATTAGTATACTAATGTATGTGATTATGTTTTTCTTCATAGACAACTTATTAAAATATATCACCTACGCTTAAGGAGATTGAATTTCTTCAAATTCGATCAGAAAAGGGTGCAAGTGACACAACTTTCTCGGAAATAGAAGTTGATAAAGATGAGGATGATATTTTTACTTTGATCCCTCCAAATATAAATGTTAAAAAAAAAGAGGGAAGAAAAAGGTCAATATATCATCATTACTATTAAAAAAAAATCGAAGACAACACGTTGATGTATCTTTTATTGAAAAATTTTCTTTGGACTCTCCTGTTGTACACCATGCTAAATACTCATGTTTCAATCTAAAACTTGCAAAAGCAGCCCAAGAAATTTATCGACAATGATATGGCTGATGAAATACTAGTAATTGTGTTGACGGAGAAATAATCGAGCAATAATGCTGATGAAATTGTGAAATTGAAGGAAGATCTTGTCAAGTTGAAGGATTCGATAAGCAGTTTTGTTTTTAATTTAGTTATACTTTATATTGATTTAAATATCTTTGTATCTTGTTACTACATGTTTAGGTGTCTGCCAATTCAAGGAATTGCGATTGTTTATACTTGAAAATTTAAAAACTGTTATAAATGTTATCAATGTGAATCGAACAACTGAAGAGACATTCAGAGTATTACATAATATTTTTTTTAGCAAATCACATATACAACACACAATACTTACTATTATGAGGTGTAGCTCTATAAGGACGCCTATTATGACTAAAACATCTACAAATACTACAAAAGTTACTACTCTTTTTTCCCTTCATCTCTTTGTATGACTTATCACATTATTTCCTTGATCTTTCAGGAAGTCATCTACTTCGGCGGCAATATACTTCTTGAGCTATATGTTCAAATATATTCCACTTTGTTATATCTGGAAGAAGATACACAGGCATCTCATATATCTTTAAAATTATTTTTGGCTTATACAAGTCAAAACAATATTCATTTGGTAAATATTTTTGCTTTTCAATACTGTCCAAACAAGTGTACATGGAATTTCATTCACTTGAAATCTTCTACAATCACATTTTTTATTTAAAAGGCATACTATATATTGCTTTCCTTCATCACTCACATAATAAATGTGATCACTTGATGAAACAATCTAAAATAAACAAATATAATACAATTCTACAACGAATACAAATACATCAAATAAATCACATGTACTCCCTTCGTTCGATTTTATGTGGCACTCTTTGATTTGGCACGGTGTTTAAGAAAAAAGTAAAACTTTTGAAAGTTATGGTCTAAAATCATTTTATTAAGGGTAAAAGGAAAATTTTAAAGTTAAATTGTTTTCAATTAAAGTAAGGTGACATTCTTTTTGGGACGAACCAAAAAGAAAATGGTGTTACATAAAATGGGACAGAGGGAGCAATACATATCGAATATAAAATTCTTATTTGGTAAACTAAATGCATTATAGATACCTACTGACTACTGTCATACGTGTAAGCTATTTTTCATTATATGCGAGTATCTCCTGAAATTTGTTCCCAAATAGTTTGAATGTGAAAGATACATTTTGTCGATTTGTGCAGTTCCATCTAGCAACAGGCAACCTTACTTGGTCTAGAAAATCAAATATGTGCAATTTCATAGCTTCTACGAGTGTATAATTAATAAACTCTGCAATGTTTGATGCCATAATCCAACCTCGATTAACCAATGCATACAACCTTGCCCACTTCTCATAACCCGCCAACTCCAAATATTTTCGTACTCTAATATCAACCTTATCCATTAACATATCGAAAGAAACTTGTGTGTATACTTTTGCCATAATGTAGAATATCTCACCTAAAAGCTTATTTGGCTTTTTATAATTCTTGCATACATTGTTCCATAGATGCTATATGCATGCGTAATACGACACATTATTGTATATCTTAGAAACATTCTTTATAATACCAACATACATATTCTCTTTTTCTCCAAATATTTTCTTAAATTGTTCAGCAAACCACGACTAAGTAGCATCATTCTCGAAATCAATAGCTCCGTAAGCTAGTGATAAGATATTCCCTGCTCATAAATATGTATACAATAATAAGATAAATTTTATGTATGAATAAAGTTGTGAAGTATTAGCGCATAAGAATGTATTCATGTATCACAATTAACTGCTCCATCTAAAATGCTAGCTGTGACGAAAGCACTAGTGTATGCCCTTCTGAGGTAGCTATCATCTACATCCACAATTGGTCTACAATAATCAAACTCTTTTATAAAAGCATACAATGATATAAACAAATATGAAAAATAATTTTCAGGAATTTTCTTTATTTGAATATATACGCATCCAAACATTTAATTAAATACAAACTCACATTTTAAATACAAATACATATTGCTTAAGTAAATCTTACCTAATAGCGTTGGACTTCTAAACCAAGACCTGAAATTGATTATCGATTACATACTTATTGATGAAAAATTTTAATGTTGACTTGTCTACATATATCTAATCAACCGTTACTGCCTTTAGATTTCGATTATTGATAATAAAATCATTGACTTCGTTTGACACATCTTCTGGCTCAAGAGCAATCGTATCTAAGTACTGAACTATATCAATTGTATCACGTAATTCACGATTGTATTCAAGTTGCAGTACATCTTCTTGAATTACACTTTCTCCATTAACAAAGTAGCTTACATCCTTATCAACAATTGTTATACACAAGAGATATACTCCAAATTTCATGTTCTACTTCTTTAACTGAACATACATCCTAACACCACTTACATCCTTATCAACAATTGTTATACACAAGAGATATACTCCAAATTCCATCTTTTACTTTTTTAACTGAACATACACCCGAACACTTCATGTCATTGTGTATTTCTGTAGGCATATTGCTACCATCAATAGTGTATTTGATTTTTATGCATTTTGTACTCAAATCAATACTTAATTAATTTCAAATTATACTGACCAAATTATCATACGAAGCATATTTCTTCAGCACAATTTCATCTACATTGTATTCGATGTAGTAATTATTTTCGTTCCATTTTTTCGAATGTCTGATTAAAAATACTATAGTTACCATTATTTTTTCTATTTAATAATTCAAAATAAACAATTAATGATATTAGACTAACAATTAATCAATATAATAAACATAACAAATTTCGTTAAACTCGAACTTTGACATTACCTGTATCAAATCTCATAAAGAAATAGTGGTCATTTTTGGAAGAGAGGAAAACATCAGCATACAAGTTGTTGTTGGAGTAATTTTAGTTGATTTTTTGTTTAACAATAATAATGGGAAGATTGACAATTCAAAATGGGTATAACTTAAATAATTGTTGTTATTAAGAAATGGTTTTTGTCCTTTCTTTTGCCACAAAATAGGTAAGGTATATAATGCTTAAATAGAACAAATTTAATTTACATAATATAGTGTATTTTTCATAAGACATGTAGTTATGTTCGGTAATTATCATAACTATAGCTAGAGAAATATGGTAACTCCTAAACTATAGTTATTTTGTAACTTTTTTTTCAAATTATGTTGAGCCCAATCTATAAAAATTTGAACGAATTGGACGAATTACCTATATTTGGGCTCATTTTGACACCTTTAGTTTATTTTGTTAGTCATTTGTGGGAGCCGCCATTAAATATAATACCTTTTTTTTTTTACATATTCGTTAGGTTTAGGACAAAAAATTAAAATGAATTTTTGTATAGATGAAGAATTATTTCAATCATGTGTGATACATTAATAATTTGTTTGGATGGTGGTATGGTTAGTAAGAGAATCATGTTTGTTTTGATTATTTCATTAATTATATGGTATGGTATGATATGATTTGGTTTCATGGTTCTGTAACCATGAAAATCCTCACTTTTTGAAACTACTAATTTGGTGGTATCCCATAGTTTCTTTTTTTTTCTTTCAATTATATCCTTACTTAAATTTAAATAATTCTAGTTTATCCTTTATTCTTTATTAAACTTTACCTTAATATATCTACTGTTTTTGTATTACTTATTTCCCTCGCATCAATTTTTAAAATTTCTCTTCCGCCTTACATATTTTTTTTCAAGTTTTAGTTTATATTTTTAGGTTCGTTTTCTTAAAAGTTTTTACTTTTTTATTTTCTTATTTTGTTTGTATAGATTTGAGATATATTAATTTGTATATTTTCAACCTTGATTCTATATATTTATTTTTAAAAAATTGATAAATTTAATATTTATAATAATTACAGAAATTTTTATAAATTTATACCGTATTATACAATCAAATTAAATAACAAATTATAATTAAACAATGACAAACCTATACAATCTACCTAAATATTATATAATACTTTACTCTATCATCCATATCATATAGTATGAAGTGATGGCAATCACCGTCCAATCAGAGCGTAAGGATCAAAATAAAGTAATCCAAATATATTAAGGACCATTTTGATATATATTTTTTTTCAATCTATGTAAGTCCTGCAAGCTTTTGTGCAACATTTAAACCATTTTCCTACTCAATAGTCGTAACAGAATCTCATAACAAACCTGGGAGTTATCGGAAAGCATATATAAAGAATAAAGTATATCAGGAGTTGAGGGCGGCGAAGGGTTGCGTAGTGGTGTCGTCGGAAGAGTCTCAATTTCTGATGTCGAGCAATAATAACCAACCGACGCCACCGCCTCCGACGCCACCGTACCTTCCTTACCGCCAGAAAAAAGTTCTCACCGGACACACACGCGCCGTCTCTTGCGTGAAGTTCTCCAATAACGGACAACTCTTCGCCTCCGCCTCCTTGGACAAAACCCTAATTGTCTGGTCCACCAAAACCCTAACCCAGCTCTCACGTCTCGTCGGCCATTCCGAAGGCGTCTCCGACCTAGCATGGTCGTCTGATTCCAGTTACATCTGCTCCGCCTCCGACGATCGCACGCTCCGTATATGGGATGCACGTGCCGCTGAGTCTGTTAAAACTCTCCGGGGACATACTGGCTTTGTCTTCTGCGTCAATTTTAATCCTCAGTCCAATCTCATAGTTTCGGGTTCGTTTGATGAGACTATTCGGGTCTGGGATGTGAAAACGGGCAAGCCCAACCACGTGATTCGGGCTCATTCTATGCCGGTGACTTCGGTTCATTTCAACAAAGATGGGTCCTTGATTGTTTCGGGTAGTCATGATGGGTCTTGTAAGATATGGGATACGGCTTCTGGGGCTTGCCTAAAGACCCTTATTGATGATAAGGTTCCAGCAGTTTCCTTCGCCAAGTTTTCACCTAATGGCAAGTTTATTCTTGTTGCCACGCTTGATAATACTCTTGTAAGTATTCAGAAATATTTACTCTTTCAAGTTCTGCTCTATTCATTTGGCTTGATTTGCCGGGCTCAAAGGAATTTTTTTAATTATACTTGTCATAAAAATTGAACAGCAGCTCAATGTGGACTGGGACTTTGTTAAGAACAGAACATAAACAGAAGCAAAAAATTCAAACAACTTAAGGCTTAGTTGCCTTTTCTTACACTTACATTAGGTTTTGGAGAAGTGTGAGATTTAGAGATCTTCTAGGTTATGGTGACCTGTAACGCCTAACAGACAAACACAAATCAGTTACAAGTATTGGAATTAAATGGATATGAATAAAGCTATTTTCATATAGTGTATGTTACCCTTTTTAGTATGCTTTGTCATGCTTCTTTTAGCATTTTGTCTTGAGTTCTTCACTCTCGTGGTTTTCTTTTTTTCGTACTATGTTGTATTGCTTTTGCTCGAAGTCTATCAGAAACGGCATCTCTATCTTCCAAGTTAAGGGTTAGGTCTGCATACACATTAACATGATTAGACTAGGTATGTTGTTTTTGTATAGCAAGTCCAAGCTAGTTTGGAATTGACGCGTTGATATTTGTTTAGTAGTATTGAACAACTCAAAAAAATTCAGTGCCTTTTGAAGCACCATTTGGTAAGGCATTTCCTTTTAAGCATAAAAACCACAACATGGTTCAATTATATCACTTCTCCTGCACGACTGACTTATTGTCCCTGAGTACAGAAGCTGTGGAACTATTCTACTGGAAAATTCATAAAAAGTTATGCAGGCCATGTGAACAGAGTGTACTGCATAACTTCTACGTTTTCAGTCACAAGTGGGAAGTATATTGTGAGTGGCTCAGAGGATCAGTGTGTCTACATATGGGATTTGCAAGGGAAAAATTTGCTGCAGAAACTTGAAGGACATACTGATACTGTCATTTCAGTGACTTGCCACCCTATAGAAAACATGATTGTCTCAGCTGGACTGGATAATGACAGGACAGTGCGGGTTTGGGTCCAAGACTAATGGATGTCCTCAACTGTGGTAGGTTCATTCTATCCTACAAATACACAATCTTTTATGTACTTAAAATTTCTATTAGCTTTGGAGATTGGAACATCAGAATCTTATTAACATGTGAGTTTTTAGTAACAGGAAGCAACTTTTTGTTGATTGTTTTGGTGCTTAAATCACACGTCATTTGTATACTTTTCACTTGTTGACTTTGGCTTTCCCAATATCTAGGCAGCCTTCGAATCCAAAGTGGTCCTTTATCTAGTAGATTGAGTTGAATGTAATGGAAAGAGTCATCCATTCAATTGCACTCTATTCTTCTTTCTATGTAAGTAAAATAATTTTACAATATACAAAAGGTGGTGTATCTATACGTCAATTTCTCTAGTTTCATTTCTCTGAAGGTTCATCAATCAAGATTTTTCCAGCGGTCTCACATGGTTTACTTAATTTATAGGTTTTGCCCAAGGAGATTTGCTTGAATTAGCTACTTTGTGTTACTTGGCTGTCCTGGAGGGGCATAACAGATGGCAGTAACCCCTCAAGTTTGTGGTTATGAATAGTGCAGTTATCTCCATACTCTGAAAATTGATGCCAGAAGATTTTGTGTTATCAAGTTACAAAAAGCCTGGCTACTGTATCTTCTTTTTTAATTATATGTGAGAAACAAGATGGTGCCATTCTTCCAGGATACTGAAGTTAAGCATTTAATAGAAGATGTTTCATTCGTATGAAGAGTTCTCCAGGGGTCTGACATTTACAGCAAGGGCAAAATTTCAAACTAGTCATAAATGAACATTAATCCTTACTGTGTCCTTGGATTCAAAGTTTAGAAATGCAAAAACTTTGAAATGAATCGTCACCTCGATATGCATATGCATATTGCTCCTCAGTATGCGTATGCGTATTACTCTCCAGTGTTGTTTCTGTTCCTTCCATTACTACTGGCTTTTTCTCTCTCCATATGTATCTTCTAGACCATTTGTCACCTTCTTTCTTCTCTCCTCAATCATATCTGAATATGCCTGCAGAGTATTAACAATCAATTCCCTTAAAGCCAAAGCAACTTGGTATATCTGTACTGCCGCAGCCAGGTTTCACAGACATCTTAGTTACGGCTAATAGCGAAGGTGTCGACTGCAATTAAAGTCCAAATGACACCTCCGCTTTCTCCTCTTAAGAATATAAGTAATCTAAGATCGTACAGTGCCAAAATTCAAAAGTAATCGCTTAGAAGTATCACGGATAGTGTAAGATTGATCCACTGCAATTTTTTTAAAAGAAAGTTAAATACATAATCACATCCTACACATGACTGGATTATAAACATAAGTCTTAACGGGGTATTGTTGGCCAAGCACATCTCCAAACTTATTGACACACTGTTAAGTTTTGTTGCCCAAGTACATCTCCAAACTTATTGACACACTGCTCTTAACAGAGTTTTGTTGCCCAAGTACGTCTCCAAACTTATTGAGCCTCACCTCTAGGAAAAGATATTGAGGAAGACATAAGAGGATGCGGAAGTATGTTACGGAACAAACGTTAATTACCACCTCATAGTGGGTGCATTTAGAAATTCAGATCTCTTTTCATTCTCAGTAACAATTCAAAATTAGCCATTCCATAGCCTTTGCAGCATATATCCAATACCAATTATATAATGAACAAACGCAAAATCCTTCAGATAAGTGTACAGAAATGTGAAAGAATCACAAATTGTATCGTATTTTAGTCCACAAGAAGAGAATAGCACTATCTTTTTTTTCTTCACATCAGTGGATCCAGCCATCCAGGTTAGCTTGCACACATCTTGACTTATTCAGTAGATAAGTGTACAGAAATGTGAAAGAATCACAAATTGTATCGTATTTTAGTCCACAAGAAGAGAATAGCACTATCTTTTTTTTCTTCACATCAGTGGATCCAGCCATCCAGGTTAGCTTGCACACATCTTGACTTATTCAGTAGATAAGTGTACAGAAATGTGAAAGAATCACAAATTGTATCGTATTTTAGTCCACAAGAAGAGAATAGCACTATCTTTTTTTTCTTCACATCAGTGGATCCAGCCATCCAGGTTAGCTTGCACACATCTTGACTTATTCAGTAGATACCTGCTACCTTACCAGGTAACTATCCACTTAAGACTTAAGGACCTGAAAGAACTTACCTAGTGTTCTGTTTCTAATAGGATTTTAATCTTGGTTTCCAATGTCTATTCCCATTTCATTTACTAGTGATCAGTAGTTCACACCCGGTGCAAGTTGAAAGTTGTAATACTAGGAAGTGGGCTGACTGTATCATTAAATTACTACTGCAAATGGGCACCATAGACTACAATGATGACTCCTTTCACTAACCCTTATTCATAGTAGCTTCCAAACATAGGGCACTGATGGGAGGAAAAGCATCAACGAATTTAGCATATTTAGTTGCGTACCATGTAGTCATTGCAACATCGAGTTAGTCAAATCTGATATCAGATAATACATATTAAAAATGGTTTACCTTGGGGTAAGAATAAAGAAAGATGTACCACCATGCCCCAATTATAGTCATTACTATTGCAGTGGCTATAGCCGAGTGCAGAATCAGCCAGCTCAAGCTAATTATCACTGCTCCAGTGAGAGTTATTGTCCAAGGTTGACACCTGCCATGAAAGAAGTACTTCAAAATTTGCAGAAAGCATTGTAGCTGCAGAGAAGTCTGATTGTTCATCAGCCATTGGAATTAAACATGTGAAAAACAACAAAAAGTTCCATGTTCAATTGCATTGTTGTCAAAGACTCAATTCAACCCTGAAACTAGATTTCAAAAGGTTGTGAGATTTTTGTCTTGTTTATGCAGTGTGTCGCCAAGGTGTGCTTCCAGTCGCCACTGGGCTGTTTCTTGAAATATAGAGCACTAAAGAATAAATTTCACCTAATTATATATTTTCTTTTTAAACATATATTAAATATGATTTGGCTCCCACGCTCAATAACTTAATTACTTAAGGTAAAATCTTTTTTTATGAATGTAATGAGTCTACCTTCTCTTCCTATTCCAAAATGATATCGAAACATCTTTTCCTTGCCTGTTCAAGGCACCTTTGTGTAAAACTTCTGTTCCATCAAGCTTTTGCCCATTGTGGAAATTTTCCACAGCTGCCTCCCATAGGAATTTGGGCTGTGTTTCAGTCCCAGTTATACACATAATGTATATTTATTTATTTATTAATTAATTATCAGGACACATAATGTACATAACTTTAGTATATGTATGTATATAAATATATTCTATCTTTTTTCCTATTTACACTATCCTCTTTCCTATCTAGTTTATTCTGCTTATGGGTTTTTGAGACGAGGGTTCCCAAGAAACAGTCTCTCTACCTTTATGAGGAAGTGGTAAGGTCTGCGTACATTCTATTCTCCCCAGACCCCACTCGTGGGATTCCACTGGGTGTGTTGTTGTTGTTGTTATGTTATCCTTTATCGAAGCACATGCTTTACTAGCCTTTTGCACTTCGAGTTCCAAGTCGCAACCTATCCCAGTGCTTTTTAGGAGCTTTTCACCTTTGATAACCTGTTGTAGTAGCTGATGTAACCGGTGGAAGTGAGTGTTTGTGATATGAACCAACTTGTATTGATAAACAGATAGTGAATATAAGCTTTTTTTTTTTGGAATCAAAACTTGCTGGAAAAATAAAAACTAAAGGGGAAAACAACTGAAAGGAAAAACTAAGAAAAGAACATATCTCTCAAAATATGCTTATCCATTAGCGTTGTATCTCTCTTCTATTTATAGTCTCTGTTACTTGGAGAGGCCTTCTATGTAGTGACCTGTGTAATGCCTTTTAGCATTTGTGACACAGTTGTCCCCTTGTCTTTAGTGGAGTATTCTTCCAAATATTTGGGTGTAGCTTTTGGCCTACTACTGCGCCTAAGAGTGAGTGGATTATTACCCCTATTTATAACATTGCCATCCCCTTGAAGAGGAACCTTGTCGTCAAGGTTCAACTAGGAAATTGCTGAAGGATAGTTGACTTGGCTTCCCAAATGGCCTCCGAATCAGGCAAGCCAGACCACTTAATAAGCCATTGGACCAGAGGACCATCAGCCTTGTTCAACACTTGTTGCTGGAGAATCATTTGGGCGTTAAAACTAAAGCAGAAGATTGATCCAATAATTCCAGAGGCGTAACCTGTTGGTCAGGTGTGCAGATACACTTCTGAAGAACTGAAACATGAAAAGTAGGATGAATACGGGAAGAGGCGGGCAAGTCCAATTTGTACGCAACTTCACCAATGTGTTTGAGAACTTGGAATGGACCAAAGTACCGACGGCTGAGCTTGTTCTGTTTTTGAAGGCGCACTAACAGTTGACAGTAAGGTCGCAAACGAACGTAAACCCAATCACCAACATTGAAGTTAACTTCACGTCGCCCTTTGTCAGCAAAAGATTTCATGCGTTCTTGAGACCTGAGTAGATTTGTAGGCAACTGAGACAAAGTTTCATCACGTTGAATGAAGGCAGCTGCAACAACAGGATTATGGGAGCCATCCATAACATAACGAGAAATCGTCAGAGGAGGTCTACCATAGAAAACCTCAAAGGGAGTCATTTGGGAACTAGATTGATAAGCCGTATTATACCATAGCTCAGCCCATGGAAGGAGTTTGAACCAGTCAGCTGGAGAATCAGCAGTAAAGAACCTCAAATACATTTTTAAGCACTTGATGAGAGCCTCAGTTTGACCATCGGTTTGGGGATGGTAAGCTGAGCTTTTCACTAAGTGAGTACCCTGTAGGCGATTGATTTCGATCCAAAAATCAGACAAAAAAAAAGGATCTCTATCAGTGATAATCTTAGTAGGAAAACCATGCAATTTGATGTACTCTTGAACAAAAAGAGCAGCCACTTTTTGACTGGTGAAAGAAGGGGGTAAGGCAACAAAATGTCCATATTTCGAAAGACGGTCCACAATCACCAAGATAGCAGTTCGGCCATGTGAAGGAGGGAGCCCTGTGATAAAATCCATGGAGATTTCCTCAAAAATAGCAGTAGGAACTCGAAGAGGTTGAAGAAGTCCTGCTGGCTTTAATTGAGTATCCTTCATTTGTTGGCAAACTTGACAGCGAGAAACAAAGTCCTTGACAGCAGAACGCATGCTTTGCCAATAAAAATTTGTGGAAAGCCGATGAAAAGTTCTGGCTATTCCAGCATGTCCCCCTGTGGTGGAAGCATGAAATTCTTGCAACAACAACTTACGAAGTGTTGGATCAGCGGGAATGACAAGACGATTGCAAAACAACAGTAAGCCACCTTGGAAAGACTAACCCAGCATAGAGGCAGGATCATCCTGAAGTTGTTGGCGAAGAGCAACTAAGGCGATGTCATGTTTGTTAAGATCCCGTAATTTTGACACCAAGTCAAATTCAGTCACTGCCATTGTAAGAGAATAAAGAGCAGGCACACGGGAAAGGGCGTCAGCAACAGAGTTTAATTTTCCCGGTCTATACAAGATCTCAAAGTCATAACCAATTAACTTGGTTAACCACTTCTATTGTTCAGGCGTTTAGATTACCTGAGTGGTCAGAGACTTGAGAGGTTGTTGGTCTGTGAAAATAAGAAATTTTCTGCCCAATAAATATTGATGCCACTTCTGAACAGCCGTTGTAATAGCAAACATCTCTCTATGATAAGTAGAAAAGACACGCATTCGAGAAGAAAGCTTTAAGCTAAAGAACACAATGGGATGCCCATCCTGAGAAAGAACTGCCCCATTACCATCCCCCAATGCATCCGTTTCAACAGTGAATATCTTTTGAAAGTCAGGGAGGCAAAGGACAGGGACATTACTAAGAGCCTCTTTGAGTTGAAGAAAGTCAGCAGCTTCCAAATCAGTCCAACGAAAGGCTTCCTTTTTTAATAAATCAGTGAGAGGTGAAGCAATATGGACATATGATTTGACAAAGCGACAATAATAGCCAGTAAGTCCGAGAAAAGCTCATATATCCTTCACTGTCAAAGGTGGAGGCCAAGAGACAATAGCATGTATCTTGTAAGGATCCACTTGGAGTCCGATGGAAGAGATAATGTGGCCAAGATACTCAATGGAGGACCGACCAAATTGGCACTTGGAATTTTTAACCACAAATGAGTGTTGACGTAAGACCTCAAAAACCTTCCGTAAATGGTCCAGGTGGTCAGGCCAGGATTGGCTGTAGACCAAGATATCATCAAAGAAGACCAAAACAAATTGGCGGAGGAATGACTTAAACACTGAGTTCATAGTCAACTGAAAGGTTGAAGGGGCATTAGAAAGACCAAAAGGCATCACAACAAACTCATAGTGCCATTCATGAGTTCGGAATGCCGTCTTTTCGATATCCGGTCCGAATTTGGTGGTACCCAGCAAGCAAATTCAACTTAGAAAAGAAGCAGGCCCCATGGAGTTCATCAAAAAGCTCATCAGTAGTGGGAATTTGAAAATGGTCTTTAACTGTAATACGGTTAAGAGCACGATAATCAATACAAAACTGCCAAGTGCCATCTTTCTTTCTAACAAGAAGAACAGGAGAAGAGTAAGGGCTGCAACTGGGGCGAATCACAACATCTTTGATCATTTTCGAGACTAACCTTTCAATCTCAGATTTCTGAAAATAGGGGTAACGATATGGGCGAACATTCACCGGCTTCGAATTAGGCAGCAAAGGAATGCGATGATCTTGAGGTCTGGAAGGCGGTAAAACAGAGGGTTTTTCAAAGATATCTGAGGAGGACAGCAGAGAGGTCAAATCAGGGGAACGATCTTGTGACGGTTAAGAGTTTGGAGCAATAAGATCCAAGCGATAGAAGCAGGCGACTGAATCAGTAGCGGTTAAATGACAAAGCGAGGAAAATTGAACCTGGTCCATAGAAGGAGCAGGATCCCCAACCCACTGGTGGTTTTTCCCGCAAAAGAGAATTCAAAGAGGAGACCAGCATAGTCGGAGATAGTTCAACCCAAAGTACGCAACCAGACTATCCCAAGAACCATATCAGACCCATGAAATTCTATGACAAGAAAATCTGTGCAAAGAGAAAAACCCTGAATGGTGAGTGATACCTGACGAACTACCCCAAACATCTTAGTGTACCCACAGGAACTGAAAATTGGGAGGAGGTCTCAATTGGTAGTTTGAGAAAATTGGCCACACGAGGATGTATAAAGTTATGAGTGCTGGCCCCATCAAGAAGAACTTTAACTGGAGATCCCTTGACAGTACCGGAGAAACGAAGAGCAGTAGGATGTAGGCCGCCGGACAAAGTGAATAGCTAATGGCCGGAGTTGGTGTCTAGTCAGAACAAGGAGTAAGAGTCTCCTCAGTGATTGAGTCGGATTCAGAAGGTGGGTGTTCCACAACATCACCTTTGGATAAGAGAAGTAAGAGTTGGGGGGTAGAAGAGCAATGATGGTTCTTGTGCCATTTCTCATCACAATGATAACAGAGATTGATCTCTCGTTTTCGTTGCATTTCAGTCGGAGTAAGCTTTTTATAAGGAACACGACCCACACTAGGTAGAGACGCCGAAGGGCTATGGGATGACGACGGTGAAATTAGCGTGGAAGAGGTCGGAGAAAAGGAAGGGATGTTGGGATGACTTGAAAATTTAGGGCCTGGATAATGGGAAGTAGTTCAGGCATTGGGCTTAGCTGAGCCCGATAACTTTTGCTTTTGTAAATAGGCTAGCCCAATAGCATCATTAAGGTCAATAGGGCGAAAAGCTAATACCTCAAATTTTATATCGTGTCGGAGCCCCGAAATAAATGTGTGCAGCAGCTGGTGCGGAGCCACACCCGATGTCCAATTTGCAATCTTATCGAGCTAAGAAAGGTATTCGCATACAGATGAGGTCATTTGGAGTTTAGCTAGAACCCCTTCAAGAGACTCCAGTGTTTTTGCACCAAAACGAGTCACCAAAGCTTTGGTGAAATGCTCCCAGCTAATCAACTGATGATTTTTGTACATCCATTAAAACCGGTCACGAGCATCGCCCTCAAGATAAAAAGCAGCGAGTGTGAGGCGTTGTTCATCAGAAACCCCATAAACATCAAAGTATTGATTAGCTTGAAACACCCAGCTCTCAACATGATCTCCATCAAATTTAGGCAAATCAATTGGGGCTGGTTTATCACGACGAAACGCGGCATACGGGTTCGGAGGGGAAGGAAGAGGAAAATGGATTTGTGGTGGGAACTGGGGCTGTGGTGGAAACTGGGTTTGTGGAGGAGAAGGGGAGAGAATGGGGTTGGTATGTTGGTGGTAGGAGGTTTGTGGAGGTGGCATGGTGGGTGAAGACGGAACAGTGGAAATAGGGCTTTTGGCTTGTTGGTGTCCTGACTGGTTAGGTTGTAGTGTGGAGAGCTGAGAAAGAATCTTATGAAACATGGAGGTATGACTGAATCGTAGCATCCATGGATTCAATGCTCTTGTTATGAGAAGCCACTTGTTCTTGGACCTGTTTCAGAGCTTCATCCAATGTTTTGAGCCGAGTATTATGTGTGCCATCACCCATTTGTAGAGGAGGGTCAATGAAAGCACCATATGATATGAACCAACTTGTATTAATAAACAGATAGTGAATACAAGCTTTTTTTTGGAATCAAAACTTGCTGGAAAAATAAAAACTAAAGGGGAGAACAACTGAAAGGAAAAACTAAGAAAAGAAAATATCTCGCAGGATATGCTTATCCATTAGCCTTGTATCTCTCTTCTATTTATAGTCTCTGTTACTTGGAGAGGCTTTCTATGTAGTGACCTGTGTTATGCCTTATGCCATTTCTGACACAGTTGTCCCCTTGTCTGTAGTGGAGTATTCTTCCAAATATTTGGGTGTAGCTTTTGGCCTGCTACTGCGCCTAAGAGTGAGTGGGGTATTAACCCTATTCATAACAGTTTGCTTACTCACTGCCTTCCATTTGACCTAAGTCACAGCGAAGCGAAGCTGGAATGCAGTGGATGGATGTGCATTCCTACTGACAAAATCATAATCTGCCTCCTTCAATAGCAAAACTTAGATTATTATTATCACTGCTCACTCACATTCAACTTAGAAGCAATTTGGCTAGCAAAACCAGTTTGTTCTCCCAACTAAAGTTATACAAATGAGGTTCCCAGCAAAGAAGCATAGCCTGTTAATTCTTATGCAAAATTTAAATAAAAATATATGTAAGAGCTTTCTCTATAAAGTTAAAATTAGGATAGAGAAACTTCAGGTTCGAGTATTCATTCCAAACAATAAAACAGCATTTCTTTAATAGCAGGTCTCCCAGTTTCTTTGAGTTTCGTACCTAAATTATTATCAAGTGTACGATTGTTCATTTTTTCTAACCGTCGGTGATATTTTAGATAGTACGATATGTTTTAACAAAATAATTTGTAATAGTTCATGAAGCACCAAAAACATACTTCAGGCAAATGCAAATGTTTTAGAAAGGGAAAGGAATTACCAGGAGGGCTTGGTGTCCCAGACAGAATCATACTCGAGGGAAAGATAATTGAGATAGTTATCCATATCCTTAACGACGCCATTTTCATCGAAGTAGGCCGACTCTTTTGGGTCATTGGAATTGATTCCACGAATCCTTGAACGTTTAGAAAATTTGGGAGAGGAAAGGAAAGTAGTTGAAGGAAGTTTCGGGTAGAACTCAAACCCGGAAAGTTGGGAACGACGGTGAACCGGCGGTGCAGGGCAAAGTAGCGGCAGTAGAACGGAGGAGGAGAGACTCTGACCTGTCATCATCCTTTTGTTTTCCTCACCTCTATCCTCTCCCGACAAAATCGGGTATTTTTCTATTTGGGCTTGCCCCAAATTTTACTCACTTGGGCGCTTCCATTTTGTGTTCGCAAAAGTACTAAAAACGCTCTAATTTATGATAGATAAAATTACGTGACTATAATATTATCATTTGACATTAGTGTTTTGTTTGAGCTGTTAAGGTTTATGTTTGGAATATGTATTATTAAGCTCTCAATTATATAAATTTAAAATTTATTTATATAAAATTTAGAATTTTCTAATCGTATAAATTTATAGTTTTGTATAATGTTTACCTTAATTTGTGTATAATCATCATTTTAATTTGAAAAGTTTTTAAACATATAAATATAGAATTTGTATATGTTTATCATGTTTATATATTGGCAGCGAATTATACACATGTTTTTATATATTGACGGTGAATTATACAAACGAATATGTACACAATTGTTATAATTACAGTTATAAATTGTAATTATCTAAACTATAACTATTTTGACCTATTAAGTTTCAAGACTAAGCTACTAATGAAAATTTCATTTTAAATAATTGATTTACCTAAAATTACTTATTTGCAACCAATTCTCTTATTATATATGAGAGAGTTGAGGGGTGAAACAGGCACGTCTCCATTGATGTGTCTCCTTCAGAAGAGGCACTTTTATTAAAAAATATTTTATTTTAATTTTACTTTACTTTAATTAGTTATATAATTTTATTAAAATTATGGGACCTGATTTAGCTATGACTTTTAGTTTTAAATTTATTGTTATCCCGAAAAATGATCGACTTTTTTCGGAAATAAGATTCGACGCTCAATTGATTTAAGCGCGAATCAAATTCCCGAAAAATTAAAAGAAAACAGAGTCCCCACCTAATTTTAAGGATAATTAGGAAACCAAAAATAAACTTTAAAACCTAACAGAAAAGCTTTAAAATTTTAGAGAAAATGGGTAAAGGTTCAATTTCCACTTTGAGAAGAAATTAACCACTCAAAATGGCCGCTAACATGCGATCGACCGACGATTAGAGAGTTTGACTAACTTTTGAAGATATTTGACTTAATTTGAAAATATTGACTAAATTTGAAGGAGTTAACTGGATTTTGAAAGAGTTGACTGGATTTGGGATAGTTGACTTAATTTGAAATAATTGACTTAATTTGAAATAATTGACTAGATTTGAAATACTTGACTGGATTTGAAAAAGTTGACTTAACTTGAAAATGTTAACTTAACTTGACCTATTTTTTAAAGAGTTTTCACTTTGTAGAAATGATTCAAATACTAAAATATTAAAGTGGCAATTAACATAAACGGCAAGCATGTTGGGGAGTTTAATTAGATTAAAACCAAATCTATAACAACAATGTCAGCAACCAAGTAAATACAAATAAAATACACAAAATAAAGTAGAAGAGGAAAACTTAAGAGTTTTGGGCCTTTAACCCGTTTAGATTTCTGCTGCCTCTTTTGGGCTTTTTTGGCCCATTCCTCTGCGATATACATTTGATGTATATTTCTGTATATCAGTGTATATTCACTGATTTTTGCCTTTGAAACTTGTATATCAGCTTCAATCCCTGTATTTTCTTATCTTGTATTGGGCTGACTCGAACGGGAGGAGGTTTGGGCCATGGCCCAAGGAAATGCAGGATGGGGTTCTTTCTGTAGGACATGCAAAGGTAAGAAAATTTGATCCTTAAAGGACTAAGAATGTACGAGAAAACCATGTGCAGAACCTTTCATTTTCCAGTAAACTTTTAACAGAAATGCTAAGGTTCAGATCTTGTGTGAAGTGTTAGACAGAGCAGGAGATAAAACAACTCAAACAAACATACAGACTGTACTCATGACTGTATACGAAATTGCCAACAAAATGTCACATGTTAAGGCATGCATACTTAAAAGGAGAATACAAGCATAAGTTCGATCTTCTTAATAGGCCGGAGGGTTAAGCATGAATGACAGATTATTTCGAAAAGGACTTGAAGGGGCTGATTACAATGTTAAAACAGAGTGCAAATAAAAAGAACATCATTGATTTTAGACCAAGTGATATTTAAAGCAAGACAGAACTGAATCAGCTGTCACACTACCAATCAAATCACTTTTAAGCTTTTGGAAAAAGAGTAGTCTTCAAAACAGAGGCAACAAGACAGAAATGTGATAATGCAGGCATGTCTAATTTACTGTTTGAGACTAATACCCTAAGTAAACTATAACATTAATGCCTTAAACACAAGTAGACAAATTGAATACAAGAGTTAAAGGGCTTTATTTCCTCTGCATTTAATGGATTTAAGAGGTTGGAACAACATTTTACCATAGATTAAGAACTGGAAACATTTATAAGCATTGGAACATGATTGGATTCTAAAAGATGCAAGAATGCATGCTTGAGTAGAGATAAGACATAGTTCATCAACCTCTAAAGTTGCATAATGTCACTGACTCGATAACAAGCTAATTCTAGAGATGAAAGGATAGACTTGGGGCATAATGTCATACTCCCTTTTTGTACTAACACCTGATGCAATACTCGACCGATAAACATGATAAGAATTCCAAAGTAGACAGTAATCAGCTAAAAGCAAGGAAGAAGAAACGAGTGTGAGTGAGGCAGGTACATAGTTACCAGTAGTTAAGGAAATAACACATAAACCTCAATATCCAATCTGGAACAGGGTCCTTAGAAAGACACAGCACAGAAACCAGAAAGTAAGGCTAATTTAACTCACAAAAGAACTTAAACGAAGACAGCATATACTTGTAGGTTCGATAAACACATCAGTTAAAATTTAGAACTGACATAATAGATTCAACAATTAGAGCAATGATATATCAAACATGGTTAATCTTTAATCGTATACGACACCCAGAATGATCCAAATAACTGCATTAAATCGAAATGTGCTCCAGACATTGAATAAGACACTAAACAAGACACCAAAGCTTTCAACTCAGCAATTCAGACAGATACAAGCAAAATCATTCCATTTACTACTCAAACATGTTCAAAGAGAAAGCAAAATAGACGAGACAAGGAGTATTACCTTTTCCGGAGCAGCGAACTGGGATGGGAGCTTGACGAACAAACTTCAACACCACCGAGATTATACCCTGTACACCTTTTCGACCGAAGGATTTCGGAGCTTTCTAGACCAAAATGGGTTTAATTAATTCGAAAGTTTGAGAGATATAGGGCTTTGGGGATTTTGACTGTGAAAAGTTGATCGGATTTGCTAGGGTTTCCAATTGTTCGCTCGTCGCCGTCTATCTCTGTCCCTTCTTTCTTTTTTTGAATCGACGAAGAAGGGAAAATTTATAGATCGAAATTAGGGTTTGAAAATTGAAGGAAATGGTCGAATCGACCAAAAAGAGCACGTGTGAGGGACAACAGATTATGGGGGTGTGCGATTTGGCAGCTGACAGAGGTATGGGAGAGGGCCAATGCTACGCGTGGATAAGGTTTACCAAGCGCCGCACTTTTCAGGTTTTGTCGATCGACCATTGAGGGGTTGTCAGGTGAGAGAGGAGCGTGAGCGTGTGAGCGTGAGGGAGAAGGAGGTGAGCGTGACGATGGGGAGGGATTGGACGTGCGGCGTCAGCGATGGTCAGGTTTTCTGGTTGTTGGTCTTCTTCAAAGAAGAAGAAGAAGAAATTGAAGAAGAAGAAGAATGAACAGGGAAAGGGGGGTTTACGCATATATGGGAAAGGGAAATAATGGAATTGGGGGCATGTGGCCCCCACGCGCGGGTTTTAAAATATTTTTTTTTTTTAAATAAAAATAGACAAATATTTCAAAATTGTTAAAATTAAATAAACCGGGTAATTTGTGATGTGGAGGGTAAAAATTCAATGTCAACATTTATATCTTTTGGTTATAACTTTATTATTTTGAATGTTGATAGTATATGTGTATATTTTGTAAGTGATATAGGTAAAAAGTCAAGGATCAATTCACATTAGATTTACATTGAAAAAAAAATATTGATTTACCAAATATATATTAAAATTATTTAATCAATATCACTTAAATATCAATAATGTTTATCAAATTTATTTTACTCTTAATAAAATAATTTAATATCATTTAGTTAATATCACATATTGAACTCCTGCATAGCATAGAATCTTCGAAACAAGTAGTAATAATAAGTTGCAATATTAACTTATCATACTTCAGTGATAAAACCAGGTAAAAATGTAGTATGAAGTTTGTCTACCAGTGCATGTCTTAATAGAGAAAAAGCTCAAAATATCCCTCATTTTTGGATTAAAAAAATTAAATTATTATTAAATTTTCACATAGAGAATAATTAATTTTATGTAGAAATAATAATTTTATGTGAAAGAAGGTGCGAAGAATACCTTATTTTATTCAATAGAAATATTATTGTAGTTAAACTAAGAACATCTTGGGATATGGCGTTGCAAGAAAAGAAAATTTGTACTATTTTATTTAAAATTGATTTAATGTACCTCTTGATTTTAACTGCAATAATATTTTGACAAAAAAAATAAGATGTCCATCTTCTCAACTTCTCTCGCATGAAGCTATCATCCATACTAATATATATATATATATATATATATAATTGAACATTCTATACATAAAATTTTAAACAAAATTAATGTTAAAAAAATAGACAAAAGAATAAAATATGATCAAAAGTGTCCCAATACTACGAACATAAGAAATTAATAATGATCCATATAAAAATTTAAAATAACTTTAAATTTTAAACCAAAGATAAAAGATTCTTTGATCTTTTTCTCCATCTAAATATGACGATTGACGACTACTATCAAGCTTTTACAAAAAGAAAAAGAAAACAAGGGATCGAGGGATAAATCACCAGGAGTATTGTCTTGGTACAATTTCTACAAGTGGTTTGAACATTTTATAGTAGTGAAAGCATAATGCAACAACATAATGGTCGTTTGATCATGAATATTTTTTTTTGTGTAGAATTTAATTCAATTTGTAATTATAATTTTTCACAAAAATTGTTTTTTTAAAAGAATCCTCATTTTCATATTCAAATGGCTATTTTATTGGGATACTATAATAGATGGTTATTCAATCAAAGTAATTATAAAAAAAATGATCATTTGTTGTATGGTCATGTAGAGTCGATGTATATTTCATATATAATCAAACTATTTAGTTTTTGAGATGGACATTAGTTGTATAATCATGTACCATTAGTGTCTTTTTCATATGTAGCTAAATCATATTTAGTTTTTGAGTGTGTATCATAATGTATATTCAATGTATGACTCATGTATAGATAATCTATATTGTATAATCAATGTATAATTTCAATAATTTTTGACAAGTTATATTGTATAATTACTGTATAGTCTGTATATAAATAGCCTTTTGTGAGCCCACTTTAATTTAGAACTAAAAGGCCACACGCAGAGTGCATAATATCAATATTAATGATGGAATAACTTATGATCATAAGTACCAAATTGATTTGGATAAACTCTTTACATTGCAGCATTGTGTTCATTGCTGTGACCACAAAACCGGAAAGGTAAGTGCCAAGACCTAATCCTCAATTTTTAGACATCATTTTTAGATGCGCTTTAAAGTTGGAACAAGTTGATGTGATAACATGTCAAATTAACTTAATGAGGACATGACCCCATATGACATTGAAGATTAGTAGACAGTAGAGTATAGTCATTCGTTAAGTGGGAGAGGTAAGGGGTTATCTTGATAATTTTTACTGCTACACAAAGTTGGAAATAATGGATATTGACTAGGGCATATTATCTATATCGATGGAGTATTCACTTTGGAACTCTTAGTTGTTTTTTCAGTTTGTAATTGATTTACTACTTTATATCTCTACATGTATGGACAAATGTATAAAGTTATGAATCCTTCTCTATACAAGTCAATTTCCTCTAAGCTAACTTTTCTAACTAAGATGAAGTGAATTATTATCATTGAGAACTTTCTTCAAAATTGAGTCACTCACTTAATTTTTGTGAGAAATTACAAGTTAATTACGCACAATAGCATAGGCGGATTTGGGATCTACTTCTTTTACTTTACTAGGTTATAAAGAAATATTTTATACATATGAATCAATCAACAACAAGAAAGAAAGAATAGACAGCAAATAAGATAAGAAGAACAAATTGGCCATTATGTTTCTCGAAAATGCAAGTAAAAATCTATACAACAATATTTCCTCCTCTTCTTTTCTACATGTTACATGCCTCAGCAAGAACTGACAAAAAAAATGCTTCAAAGGACAGTTGAGTATAGTAGGATGACACCTAATCTTTTCACAGTATCTATCTGGTGGATTCATCAGCTTGATCATGAAGACGAATCCGCTGGAACGGCGCTGAGAGTCCATGAACCACAATCCTCTTATTGTAAAAAACATCCAAGTTCTTGACTTTAACATAATTGATCCTCATTGGAATTAAAGGAGCATTTCCACCTGCAGTAGTCACCACCAATTTCCTCCCTTCATCCATTGTCATCAGCTCTGTATTAGGAGCCAATTCCACCAACTCAGACGCCATTAAAAGCCTATTAGGCACAACATGAAACCCAAAATTTGCAACATACTCATGCCCAATTCCAGTACCAAATATGGACATATCATCCATTGCAAAAATAGTCATGGACTTTAAATCTGCAAAGTCAGGGTACTTAACCCTCATAGCAAGTGCCACCATAGTATAACCACCAGTACGCAAACGACCTATGGCATTTTTTAACATCGAGCGCGTGGCAGCAAACGCCGCCGTGGGTGGTGGAAGAAATGGGAAGGATAAAGTAGTCAAACGCTCAATTCTACAAGAAATTGGAGAGAGATGAGCGACGTACCCCTGTATACCGTGAACAATTATGAACCCATTGTTGTAGATGTCCGGTTTAGTAATTTCTACCCCATTAACGAACACTGCCTTTGAGGAATTTCTGGATCTAGATGGGGTAATCGTGAGACATCGAGTTGGGGCTAACGTTTCAATCTTGGTACCAAATGCTAGACTCCGGAGGAAGTGAAATGAGTATAGACCAAGAACAGAGTGTTCTTGAAGGAGAAGGGGAAGGGAGCAAGAAGGGCAAGTGAGGAGGGAGGAATCAGTAGGGGCAAAAATGGTAATTGGGAAATTAATGGTGGAGATGGTGGAATTGAGAGAAGCATCAGCGAGGTCATTGAATCCAAGATTTGAGAGAATGACGGCCAACGAAGATTGTGGTGGAGATGGAGTTTGCAGAAGGTGACGAAGAGACTCTGATGTTGAACAGAACATTGGGTTTGCGGTGCAGATGAAAATGGAGATAAGGAAAATGAAGAGATTAGCAGTGGACGCCATTGATGAATTCTTGAAAGCTCAATGGGTTTTCTTAGAAAGACGGTTGACGGAGCGGTTATATATTGCAATACTATTTCCCGGCGGTTATATATTTCATGCAAAAGATATTTACGGATAAATTTCTTTGAACTTTGGAATTTGAAATCTTGATAATAAGAAATGGCACTTGTTCTAATAGATGAATATAAATTGATAATATGAAGAGTATTTATAAAATAATAATTAATATATTTAGTAAAGTGAAATATGAGAAGGATGATGTATATGTATTCTTACTTCTATCTTGAGAAGATAAAGAGACTATTTTTTACATACTCTCGGCTCAAGCAAAATACATAAAAAGTTAGTATGTAAAGTAAATATAGAAGTAGAAACTTTCATATTGAAAATAATCGAAGATAATAGTAACAACGATAAATATATGATAATCAACAATAAGGAAAAAATGAAATCAAAGAATATGATAACTTGAGAGTATAAAAGCAATATTTGTAAGGAAAGTAGACAATACTCGGTAGCTATTATTCGTCATTTTTAATCCTCGACTTTTATCTTTCTATTTAGGATCATATCTTCAATAAGTTGCAGGTGTGTCATATTTTATCTAATGACGTATTTTTAAAATTTCTTTGATCTGCCTCTACCTCTATTTGCACCTACAGTTGTCAACCTCTCAGACCTCCTCAGGCGCATATTTTCTTCTCTTTATATGTCCAAGGCATTTCAATGTCACCTTTCTCATTTTATTCCACCATGGAAGTCAGTCTTATCTTATCTTGGATATCTTGTTTCCTAATCTGTTCTATCCTAATATGCCCACACATTAATCTCAACTTTCTCATTTTCGCTACTTATATCTTTTGTACATGCAACTTTCTAATCAACCAACTCTTTATCTCATATAATATAGTAATTCGATCACCACTTTATAAAACGTATATGTAAGGTTTTCTAGCACATACTTTCACATATGACACAAACTCTGAGTCTCTATTTCATCCACCTAATACGATGTGTAACAACCTCATCACTCTTCTAATCATTTTGTCAGATTATTAACCCTTATATTCTTGAAACTTACTCAATGTATATTCACTACGGAGAGTTCAAAAGAAGACCTATGATCTTAGACATATTTATACGCCTAACTAGTCAAAAATCCCATAAATAAAGTGACATTCGAGGGACAAATCATAGTGTTTTAGGTCTTTTTATAATTATTTTATGTATTTTGCTAATGATGGGCCAATTGCACCAAGTTATTGTGGTTTTCAAGAATGTGTACTAGAAAACATTGTTTCAGAATGATACAAGAACCAAGTGGGAGACTTCAACAAGGTGCAAAGTTAAGAAAAAAATGTTTAACACTTGGTCCACGCCCAGTTCCGTGTCGTGGATCAGTGTTAAACTGGTGCTTTCTAAGTCAGCCGACAAAAATAGCAAGTGGGCAAAAATAAATCAAGTCTGCAATGCGAACTTGAACAAAA
>DF357701.1:207023-228480 GCA_000787875.1 Solanum virginianum | reverse complement strand
TTGAACAAAAGTTGGGAAAAGCTAGATTTCAGAGATTTTTAGTGCTATAAGAGATCCCACATGTGTTGCAAATCATAATTTTGTTTTGGGTGAGTGTTGGCTGGATGAAAATCATTGAAGGGAGAAGAAAAATCAAGTTCTTCAACCTTTGGTTAGTTATATCTTTCAAATTCTTATTGTGATTATGAGTTTGAATATAGTTTTGGTTTGTAATCTTGAGATGAGTAGTTAAACTCATCATTTTCTAGGCTTGTAACTTAGACAATGTTTTAGTTGTAAATTTTTACATTTATGAGTGAGTTGTGATTGTTCTTATACTTCTTAAATTTTCATTTTTAAGCTTGATCACCTTGAAAATGAATTTGTTGTGTATCATGGATTTGAAAGATGTTATGATGCATAGAACATAGTTAGTATAAGAAGTTTGTTTGATTTATGAAAATAAGTTGATTTGTGTATTGGAGAATTATGACAACTACCTCTACACCTTGCTTGATTCCAAATAAAGGATCTAATTCGGTGTCGATAAGGTTACAATCTCATAATTTCATTTATATTGGTATTTAATCACAATAATCAAATTGAGTATAATCGTACTTCTTAGTTTTCAATATTTCATAAGTTAGTTCATAATAATAAATTTTTAAATTAATTTTTACAAAATCCTTCATCAATATAACAATTTGAAAAATTACCAAGTTATATCAAGTCCTTTGGGTTCGACATCTCGATCTTTAAAAAAGACCACTGTATTACTTGTTTTGACTATGTACACTTACGTGTGCTAGAGGCCAACAAGTGTTTGGCGCCGTTGCCGGTGATTTAAAGTACAAATTGAGTAATTTCTGAGTTGTTGTGTTTGGTAGTGTTCTCTACATTTGATCTCAGTTGTGTTGATTGTGCAGAAAATTTAGTTCTAAACTGGAGGAGCAAGATACATACTTTCGTCAATCTAAGAGGAGAGGAGGTGTCTTGTTTCAAACTCCGCAAATTGAAATCATTGAGCAGGAAAATATAACGGAGACTAAGGAAGAAATTAATCTTGTCAAAGAAGTCATGGCGGAACAAAACCCACCTGCACTACCTGCACCTTGGACAGTAAGAGATGTAGCCATTCTGAGAACCACTAATATCACTAGTTATTTCGAAAAGTCGAAACCTGATGGTCGTTGGAAACTTAAACAAAATATGGTTCAATTGCTACACTCAACTGGGCAGTTTACCGGACTACCACATGAAGATCCACAGGTACATCTTCAGAACTTTTTAGAAATCGCCGACACTTTCATTCCTACAAGCGTAAATCGAGATTATGTGAGGATGACCTTGTTTCCCTTCTCATTGTTGGCGGAAGCAATGAGGTGGCTGCAAATTGAGCCACCAAACTCCATTACTTCGTGGGATGATCTTGCTAGAAAGTTTCTGATTTAGTTCTTTCCATCCGGTAAGACGGCCAAATTGAGAAGTGAGATTCTAAGCTTTAAGCAAAGGCCTGGAGAGAACTTATATCAAGCATGGGACAGATTTAAAATTTTTCTTATTAATTATCTCCATCATTGTCAATCTAATGAAGTGTTGGTCCACATCTTCATTGAAAGATTGGAACCAAACACAAAGATTCTTCTTGATTCCGCTGCAGGAGGACAAGTTTTGGAGAAGACATACGATGAGTTGTATACACTTCTCAATCATATAGCTTAAGGAAATCTCGAGTAAAATGGAGGATCAAGTCGACCCAATGTTCATAAGCAAGTGGGGATGCTGGAAATCGATGTCATCACTGCTTTGCAAGCACAAATTTCTGCTATGCAAAACTGATGACGACTCAATTCAACAACTCATCAATAGGTCAACAACAGAAAAATCTAGCAATGAGTCAACAATTCGCACCGGTAAATATGGTACAACAGCAGCAGCAAAATAATTGGTGCGATATTTGTGGAGGAGGAGACCACACTACCAAATTTTGTGGTTCAAATTCAGAGGCAGTAAATTTTGTGAAAAATGCAAATAAAGGTGGTTATCAAGGCTTTGGAATTCCTACAATTCAAATTAGAGGACTCATCCTAACGTTTCTTGGAGTGGTAACCAACAAAATCAAAGACAATCTCAACAACAACGTCCACAAGGAAACCAATCATACTACAATAAATAAAATGCACCAACAGGTGAAGCAGGCCAATCTAAATAACATGTCGGATAGTGAAGTTCTAAGGCAAATTATGGCAAACCAAAATCGCCAAGAAGAAGAAATCCAAAGACACAAATAAAATCTTTAAAATTTGGAAAAGTAGTTAGGACAATTGGCAAGCTCCATGAACTCAAGACCCCAAAGAGGTTTGCCAGGAGATATGGATCCAAATCCCAAGCAAGTTCACGCCGTAAGCACAAGAAGTAGGAGGCCATTGACCGAATTGGTGCCTAAGAAGAAAAATGTGGTTGAATCAAGTGGTGTACAAAATGAGGAGCCCCGTGATTCCAAGCACATCCACTGATAAGGCAATTCCATTGTCTAAGCCACCGCCTCCATTCCCACAAAAGCTGAAAAAGAAGAAGGAGGATGAATGTTTTCAAAAATTCATTGGGCTCCTAAAGCAGGTATAAATTAACTCACCACTTATTGATATTTTGCAGGAAATTATAAAATATGGAAAATATGTGAAGGATATTGTTGCCAACAAGAACAAGTTGGTGGAATATGGAACAGTGGCACTCACCAAAGCTTGTAGCTCTAAAATCTTGAATAGAGCTCAATTGCCAACTAAGCTAAAAGATCCCAGAAGCTTCACGGTGCAAGTAACAATTGGGAGCTATTTGAATGCCAAAGGGTTGTGTGACCTTGGGGGAAGCATAAATCTTATGCCAAGTTCGTTGTTTACAAAGTTGGAACTTAGGAAACCAAAGTCCACTAAAATTGTGTTACAATTGGTAGATAGATCAATAGCAAGGCTCGAAGGTATTATCGAGGATATCTTAGTTCAAGTGGGGTCTCTCATCTTCCCCGTGGACTTTGTTATCCTTGATTTTGAACCCGATCCTAAAGTTCCATTCATACTTGGTCATCCATTCTTGGCGACTGGAGGAACATTAATTGATGTGGCTGCAGGAAGACTCATAATGAGGGCCCATGACAAAGTGGAAGTTTTTTATGTGTATAAGGCTATGAAACTACCAGCTGCATATGAAGATTTGGCGGCCATCACGGTAATAGACACGCTACCTCGATAAGTCAAGTGGAGGTTCAAGACCCATTAGCAAGAGTGTTGCTAAATCAAGGGTTAGTGGATGATGCAGAGGCTCTCGAAATTGAGAGTGTGTTGAACAATAATACAACTATGTTCAAGAAGGGGGTTGCACTATTAAATAGGGTGTTAGGTCCTCCACCGAAACTATCAGTTGAAGAACCACCAAAGCTGGCATTGAAGTCATTGCCTTCATATCTCAGGTATGTTTTTCTTGGAGATAATGATAGGTTACCTATAATTTTGCCTGCTTCATTGACTGTAGCTCAGGTAGAAGATGTAGTCGTTGTACTCAATCAAAAGGAAGAGAGTCATGGGAAGACAAATGTCAGATATCCACGATATTAGTCCAGCTTTGTGCATGCATCGCATCTTCATGGAAGAAGGTCATAAGCGAGTGACGCAACCTCAAAGATGGTTGAACCCAATTATGAAGGAAGTTGTGAAGAAGGAAGTAATAAAGTGGTTAAATGCGGGAATCATTCTCCCTATCTCCAACGGCAAATGGGTTAGCCGAGTTCAATGTGTCCCGAAGAAAAGAGGTATGACGGTGGTCACCAATGGTAAAAATGAGTTGATACTGACAAGAACGGTGATGGAGTGGAGAATATGCATGGATTATAGGAAGCTAAATGATGTTACCCGGAAAGATCATTACTTGGTACCATTCATTGACCAAATGCTTGATAGACTTGCCGAGAAAAAATATTACTGCTTCTTGGATGGTTACTCCAGGTATAATCAAATTGCCATTGCTTTGGAAGACCAAGAGGAAACCACATTACTTGTCCATATGGTACGTATGCCTTTAAACGAATGCCCTTTGGGTTATCCAATGCATCAGTCACTTTTTAATAGTGTATGATGGCTATCTTTCATGATAAGGTCAAGGAATATGTGGAAGTGTTTTGGATGATTTTTCAGTCTTTGGGGAATCTTTTAAAAAGTGTTTGAAAAATCTAGACAAGGTTTTAGCAAGATGTAAGGAAACTAACCTTGTCCTTAATTGGGAAAAATGCCATTTTCTTGTTAAGAAAGGGATAGTTTTGGAGCACAAGGTATCTAAACATGGTTTAGAGGTGGACAGAGCCAAGATTGAAGTGATTGAGAAGCTGCCACCACCTGTTTCAGTCAAAGGAGTCCAAAGCTTTCTTAGACATGCGAGATTCTACCATAGATTCATCAAGGACTTCTCAAAGATTGTCAAACCGCTCTGTGCTCCTAAAAAAAGAGGTACCCTTTATCTTTGACTCCTCATGTTTGTAGGCATTTGAGATGTTGAAGAAAAAGTTAATTGAGGCACCTATCTTGCAAGCACCGGATTGGGAGCTACCGTTTGAGCTTATGTGTGATACAAGTGACACGACGGTGGGTGTTGTTTTGATCTTGCAAGCACCGGATTGGAATCTACTATTTGAACTTATGTGCGATGCAAGTGACACAGCGGTGGGTGTTATTTTGGGACAACGAAAGGCCAAGGTGTTCCATACCATATACTATGCAAGCAAAACTCTTGATTCTACTCAAAGTAACTACACAGTTGTAGAAAAGGAGATGCTCACATTAGTGTATGCGTTTGATAAATTTAGATCTTATTTGGTGGGCACCAAAGTGATTATTTTCACTGACCACACTATTGTTCGGTACTTGTTTAACAAAAAAGATGTAAAACCAAGGCTTATTAGGTAGATCTTGCTGCTCCAGGAATTTGATATTGAGATCAAGGATCGAAAAGGGAGCGAAAACCAAATTGCTGACTATCTCTCTCGCTTGGAAAATGATGCTCACATTGGAGAACAAATGCAAATCAAGGAGGAATTTCCAGATGAGCAGCTGCTGGAACTTGAAGTGGAGGAACTACCATGGTACGCAGACATTGCCAACCACTTGGTAAGTGGAGATTTTCCCCCAGACGCCAACCACCAACAATGCAAGCGGTTAGCCCATGACGCAAAGGCTTACATATGGGATGAGCCCTATCTTTTCAAGCAAGCATACTTGGTCATCCATTCTTGGCGACTGGAGGAACATTAATTGATGTGGCTGCAGGAAGACTCATAATGAGGGCCCATGACAAAGTGGTGTGCCCGAAGTAGAGATGCAGCAGATTCTAGCAAGGTGTCATGCTTCTTCATATGGAGGTCATCACGGAGGTGAGCATACAGCTCACAAGGTACTTCAATCAGGTTTCTTTTGGCCCACTTTATTCAAAAACGTTATACATTTTGTGAAATCTTGTGATGTTTGCCAAAAGATAGGTACTATCTCTAGGAGACATGAGATGCCTCTTAATAACATTTTAGAGGTAGAAATCTTTGATGTATGGGGCATGGACTTCATGGGTCCATTCCCACCCTCTTTTGGTAATACTTACATCTTGGTCGCATTCGATTATATGTCCAAATGGGTGGAAGCAGCAGCTTTACCCACCACTGACTCCAAGGTGATAAGTAAGTTCTTGAAAAAGCACATCTTCACTCATTTTGGTATGCCAAGAGCCATCATTAGTGATGGTGGTACATATTTCATCAATCAAACAGTGAAGAACCTTCTTGCAAAGTACAAAGTAAGACACAAGGTCGCTACGGCTTACCACCCTCAAACAAGCAGTCAAGTGGAAGTATCAAATTAGGAGGTGAAGCAAATCCTATAGAAAACAATGAATGCTACTCGGAAGGATTGGGCTACCAAGTTAGATGAAGCATTGTGGGTATATCGAATGGCCTACAAAACACCCATTGGTACATCGCTGTATAGGTTAGTCTATGGAAAAGCTTGTCATCTTCCGGTAGAGCTCGAACACCAAGATTATTGGGCAATCAAAAGGCTAAATCTTGATCCTGAGCTTGCCAGAAGAAAGAAGTTGGAGCAGTTGGAAGAGTTAGAAGAATTTCGGCTTCAAGCATATGAGAATACCAAACATTACAAAGAAAAGACCAAGCTGTGGCATGATTAACATATAATCAAATGCACTTTTGAGCTAGGCCAATAGGTACTTCTCTTTCCCAGGTAAGCTATGATCAAAATGGAGTGGACCCTACGTGATGGTCTCCGTAACACCACATGGAGCGGTGGAATTAAAAGACGAGACCTCCAACCAAATGTTTAACATATTTAAATATTTCCAGGTGTGCGGAGAAGTTCATGGGGCTCAGAACGAAAAAATAAAATTTTTTAGAGCCCAAAACAGTGAGAATCCACGATCAGTCCGCGACGCGGATGCACACTGTCCCAAGCCCAAAAACGCAAAAATTGCAAGTGTAAATCTGCGATAAGGTCCGCAACGCATCTTTTCTCTCCATTTTTTCCCCCAAACCCAATCCCCATTCCATTTTCCTCTCAAATTTTCTCCTCCCTTTCACGCGCACAATTGATTTTCAAACAACTCTGTGTCGCGAAGGTTGATTTTTACAAGTTTTTATCATTTTTCTCACCTTTTCACTACAGGTAGGTGTATCTTACGAACTCTTTTGGTTATAAATAATAATTTGAACACTGATTAGGGTTGGTAAATAAAAATTGAAGTGGGTAAATTATTTTTAAGAAAATTCATGTTTGATTATCGATGGGTGTTAGTAAATTGTGGTGTAAATGCTTGATTTTGAATTTTGTATTCCGAATTTGTAAATGTATGAAACCCTAGGTTGAGCATCATGTGAAAATTGGAAAAATTGGAGAGACTTTAATTTTCGAGTACAGTTTTGTGTTGAAATTAGTTCAATTCATGTAAAGTTTTCAAGCATGGGGTGTTTTATACAATGTAAATATATCCTTTCGAACTGTAACTAAATATGAATTGGGGATTGTATTGTTCCTCTATGGTGAAATTGCTTTACAAATTCAAGTTACAATTTGCCATGACTATTTGCAATGAAAAATGTTGGTATTACTGTGTCATGATCCAAATTGGAATAACTGGATAACACACTCTTGGGGTTCATGATCCAAATTAAGTGTGGGGTTGTTGTTTAAAGTTGATAGCATATTCTTTGTGTATACTATTCTTACTTTTGATTATTGAAATGCATGTACACCAACTGAATAGTATACTTAATCTTGAGAGCGGTTTAAGTTAATCTTATATCCCTTGTATGCCATGAACCAATCATTATGCTTAATATGGACTGAGAGTGAGATAAAATACTTAGGGTGAAGTATGTGCTGAAACTTTGTTATTTAGAGGTTGTGTATTAACTGATGTTTAGATTGAAATATGTGTTTTGGTTAATACATTTTATGGAGAGATGTTGCTGAAAATTTTGGAATAAATGGTGACAAGTAGAAGGAAAAGCTGGATACCTTTTCTTATATATGTTTGGGATTAAGTGTGGGGTTAATGATGTAATTACCTTATCTTTAATTGAGAATTTACTAAATTGCAGGAATCATATCTTCACACTCACGTTGTGGTAGTCAATCTGGAGGAGATGGACCCTCCAACAATAGAAAAAGAGCCAGGGATGTTCCGCAGGTACTAAAGGATACCCGAAGAATTCCAAGGGCCTGCTTTAGAGCAAAAGTTATGGACAGAGATGGAAAGCGATGGTACCAGTCTCATGACGAGACTAAGTACTGTCAGGACGTACCTATTAATGTTGATTCATTAAGGAATAAATACCTGCAAGTATTAGAGAGATGTTTGGACTTGCACTTAGATTTCCTTTTTCAGCAGCCCAAGCCTTGCAATCTCAGCATGGTGCGTGAATTTTATGCTAACATGAGCAAGTACCAGAAGGCGCAATCGGTGACTATTCGTACCATGGCGATAAATTTTTCTCCTGTTGCTATTAATGGGGTCCTTGGCACCCAATCTGAGATTCATACAAGTGTCTTCAATAATCTTTGTCTCTGCTCTCCATATTAAAGCTGTGGCATGATTAACATATAATCAAATGCACTTTTGAGCTAGGCCAAGAGGTACTTCTCTTTCCCAGGTAAGCTATGATCAAAATGGAGTGGACCCTACGTGATGGTCTCCGTAACACCACATGGAGCGGTGGAATTAAAAGACGAGACCTCCAACCAAATGTTTAACATATTTAAATATTTCCAGGTGTGCGGAGAAGTTCATGGGGCTCAGAACGAAAAAATAAAAGTAGGCACGGGTTTGGGTCAAGTAAATGACTCACTCATTCTTCCTGGGGCAGCACTTCTCAAACATCACTAGGGATCGAGTTTGCCTCACCTATGCACTGATAACAGGGATATCATTGAACTTTGGGGTCGTCTTTAGAGTTGCAAGGAGAAAGGCAAAGACCCACAAGGGTCGAAAGTATGCATTTGGAGGCCTCATAACTGAATTATGTCGTAGTGCAGGTGTAATGGAGGAGGAAGCTGACTACTGCCCAGTCATTCAGGCCCCACCCTATGTTGCCACTCACGGTAAGGGAGCCGATGCTACTCTGGGACCAGTTTTGACCATAGCTGAGAGAGATCATCGGGATGAGCTCATTATGGCCCGCATATACGGGCTACAGATGCTGCTACACCAGATAGGTGGTCGACCCTCCACCCCCAAGGAGCTTCGTGACGTTGAGGAGTTGTACTCGTTGAATGCTCATGCTAAGGCAATACTGGGGATAGGACCACGGTTCATCGAGCCGGTGGAAGATGACATACCCACAGACCCGGGAGAGGAGCATGGAGAGTCTGAAGAATCTGAAGATGAGGAGATAGCAGAGGATTCACATTTTTAGGTGAGAGGAGAGCCTATTTTGCCGGATGCTCCGGCTGACGATGAATGAGCGTAGTTTTCCATCCCACTAGGTATGTATGGCAAGCACTAAGGACAGTGCTACTTTCTAAGTGTGAGGTGGAAAGCCTCATCTGCACCAGCTTTAATACTTCAAACTTAGTTGATTTTATTTGGAGACAATAGCTTATGTTTTTATTGTTAGCTTTGAACATCTTTTACTTTTGGTTTATATTGGATTATGTTTGAATATAGTTAGATTAAGACTCTTGTTTTAAGTATTTTTGTGTTTGGATTTTCTAATTTAGATAGTAAAGTATGTTTGTTTGTGTTTTGGAACTTGAATAGTGTTATGGAATTTGATTATGTTTGGTGAAATTGCACGGGTTTGAGTAAGGCATGTTAGAGTGTTAGTAGTATGTGCATATAAGTTTTGTATACAAATGTTATGAATTAAAATAACTTAACTCTTAATTTTTTAGTAGCTAATATTCACAAGTGGTGCTTAATGGATTTAGATGCTTAATGTTGAACTCATATGGATTAAGTGACAGTTAACCTAGTGTTGCCTTATGTTGATAATATACCATGTGATAGTAAGAAAAATTGTTAGTTTGCATTGATTATAGTTGCTAGAACTTGCCCAATATGTGAATATGACTTAAAGGGGATTAAATTTGAAAAAAAGGATCTAGGCATTTCTTTGATAGCCTATATAAATTTTGGCCTTTTTATCCACCTAATGTCAACACCTTAGTTAACCCATTTGAGCTTTTAAATTCCTTTTCTTTGATTCATTACATTTCTAGTGAAGCCTATCTTTAAAGTTCATTCATGTTGATCCAAAATTGTCAAGCACAGGAAGAAGGGTTAGAAAATAAATAGATGAATTGAAGGAATATCTTACGAAGGGTATATACATATATATTTTGATAATATATCAAAAAAATGAATTGTGAGTTTACTGCATATACTGCAGATTTTGTATAGTGTGAATGATGTGAGGTATATAAGTGAATAAGGAAAGATAGTTGAGTTAAGTGAAAATAATGGGAAAGATTTTAAAGAAGGTAATGTAAGCTTAAGCGCTTGGGGATTAAACTTTGTTTGCTATATCCCGAAATTGAATTCCTTTAGCCTTTAAACCTACATTACAACCAATCAAGAAGACCTAAGTGATCTTCCAAACAAAATCCTCCAATGTCAACTTTACATTAAGGGCAAGTTTATATGAACTAGAAGTAATATGAAACTTCATTTGTGAGAGTTGATGTTGTACCCAATTTTAGTTCACTTATAGGTTTGAATGGTGTGATTTGTGTAATTCTTCTTGTGAGGGTATATAATCATGTAAGGATGACAACTAGGTGATACTATTAATTGAACTTTCACATGAGTCTGCATCAATTCGTCAAATGCTTAAAGTGAATAATGTTACTAGAAGTTTTGAAGGATGTATATTTTGGTTCAAAATATTTGTTCATATAAAGCTTATTATACATACTACTTAGGAAAGTGTTGCATGCATGTGTCTTGATTTGTTCGAGGACAGACAAAAGCTTTAAGTGTGGGGTGGTGATCTTAGACGTATTTATACGCCTAATTAGTCAAAAATCCCATAAATAAAGTAACATTCGAGGGACAAATCATAATGTTTTAGGTCTTTTTATAATTATTTTATGTATTTTGCTAATGTTGGGCCAATTGCACCAAGTTGTTGTGGTTTTCATGAATGTGTACTAGAAAAAATTATTTCAGGATGATACAAGAACCAAGTGGAGACTTCAACAAGGTGCAAAGTTAAGAAAAAATGTTTAACACTTGGTCTGCGCCCAGGTCCGTGTCGCAGACCAGTGTTAAAGTGGTGCTTTTCGAGTCAGCCGACAAAAATAGCAAGTGGGCAAAAATAAATCAAGTCTGTGATGCAGACTTGAACAAAAGTTAGAAAAAGCTAGATTTTCAGGGATTTCTAGTGCTATAAAAGATCCCACATGTGTTGTAAATCATAATTCTGTTCTGGGTGACTATTGGCTAGACGAAAATCATTGAAGGGAGAAGAAAAATAAAGTTCTTCAACCTTTGGTTAGTTGTATCTTTCAAATTCTTGTTGTGATTATGAGTTTGAATATAGTTTTGGTTTGTAATCTTGAGATGATAAACTCATCATTTTCTGGGATTGTAACTTAGACAATGTTTTAGTTGTGAATTTTTACATTTATGAATGAGTTGTGATTGTTCTTATACTTCTTAAATTTCCATTTTTAAGCTTGATCACCTTGAAAATGAATTTGTTGTGTATCAAGGATTCGAAAGATGTTGTGATGCATAGAACATAGGTAGTATAAGAAGCTTGTTTGATTTATGAAAATAAGTTGATTTGTGTACTGGAGAATTATGACAACTACCTCTACAC
This sequence comes from Solanum virginianum, assembly GCA_000787875.1. Lineage (NCBI taxonomy): Eukaryota > Viridiplantae > Streptophyta > Magnoliopsida > Solanales > Solanaceae > Solanum > Solanum virginianum. The sequence continues at coordinate 217,133 of DF357701.1, read as the reverse complement.
CTTGCTTGATTCCAAATAAAGGATGAAAACTTTAAGGCATTTTTATTGGATTGTCTATCCCCGCTCAACGATGTAGTTAGGCAAACACTAAAAAATAGGCTAAAAAGAGTTGTGTGGGCCTATTTTGGTAATTTCAACCCTTTGAATCAACAATCGACAACTCAAACATAAGTGTAATGTTTAATAACTAATTCGGCGTCGATAAGGTTACAATCCAGGAGTTTCATTTATATTGGTATTTAATCACAATAATCGAATTGAGTATAATCGTACTTCTTAGTTTTCAATATTTCATAAGTTAGTTCATAATAATATATTTTTAAATTAATTTTTACAAAATCCTTCATCAACATAACAATTTGAAAAATTACCAAGTTATATCAAGTCATTTGGGTTCGACATCCCGATCTTTAAAAAAAGATCAATTTTGTACATTCTAGGCTTACGTACCGTTCACCAACATATGAAGAATTTAACATGGGACTTATTAATCCTATTTAAGTAATGAATTCAAAATAGTTACAGGTACAGGATTTTCTTCGAAGGTTGTGCAGTTGATTCTAACTTAAGTTTTTGGCGTGAGTACCTTGCAAGTAATTTAAACTACTATATTGCGAGATATTTATATATTGTCCAAATTGTTGTGGTACGCTGAAAAGTATTACCGATATTAAAATGCAGGGACATAAACTTTACTAGTTTTTGTTTGATAGAATCATCTTAACATGACTGGTATTTTAATATAGAAAAGTTTGCCGACTCAAATTTAACTATACAAGCCAAAACTTAAAGTTACAACCCATGGTTCCATAATTTACACTAGCCTTTCACATTTATACATACATAATGTTGACACCCAATTTTGACCCCTCCACATTATAAATCAATTATCGAGCTTCTTCAATTTTTAACAATTTGAAATAATTATTTTTAAGAAAAATTGAAAAATTGGTAAAAAAAAGATATTTTGGTATATTTTCTTTCATATATGTTTTACGTATGTAATTTCATACTTTTTCATAATTATTCAAAAATAAAAAGAATAATATGTTTTTTAGTTATTATATATATTTTTCTTTCATATACTTTGTGCGCATGCAATTGCGTGCTTTTTCATAATTATTCAAAATAGAAAGATATTATATTCTTGTTTATTATCAAATTATTTTTTCGAAATAAAGTAGTTCATAATTGAATTAATTATTTCGCTTAGTTAATTTTAAAGAAGCTCGTTAATTGATCTAAATTAATTCATCGTGTATTTTAAAAATTCAAACCCATGCCTCGACCCCACATGTCCCCCTTCTTTTTCTTTTTACTTTACTTTTTCTTTTTCTTTTTCCTTTCATTTTTCTACCCACCAACTCTCAATAACATATATCACACATATTCCCAATTCTCTTATCTTTCTTCTTTCCTCATCCATTCTCATGTGCACACACCACTTCAACCCATTTTTTGAATCTTCATTGGGTCCATTTTGGACCAATTTATTAGCCCAAAATTCGTCCAGATCCAGCCCAAATCCTTTCTAAAATAAAGAATCAGCCAAATACGTAGGTATACATAGAAGTCACACGCCCTTTTTTCATTCTTATCCTCGTTCACGTTTTTTCAAACAACTCCAATGTCTCCTTCTTCAATGGCAACCTGCAAATCCACCAAAAGGGTTAGCAAAAACGGCTATCATTGTCAATCCGCGGCAAAACCGCACCAAACAAAAATGACTCCTCAAATGTTCAAAATTTTGAAACTCAAATTTTCAAATCCATCTGATTTCCCCCAAAAAACGTCTTGATTTTTCTCCGATAAATACCCCACTTGTTCATTGATGAAAGGGGACAGTTTTTAACTCTCTGAAGACACATCTTCTTGCTTGAAATATATAGCTCCTTATAATTTTTAAGTGTCGAAAAACTAGAGTCTAGTGGTGGTGGAGGCTTTTCGAGCTCGTCTTGCCCTATTCGTTGCTCTAAAAAAAGGTAACCTTTTTCTCTGATTTGGCTTCTTTGTTGGATTCGGTATTATTTGGTTGACATGTTCATCTTCTTCATCGCCATCCTGTTCCGCTCATTTTTCTCTTAAGGAAATGTAACCTTGACATGTTAAAATATGGGTGTACTAATGTATGCTAGTTAAAATTCTTATTTACTAAGTGCCTAATTGATTCCAAAGTGAAATTTAGCTACTGCTCGTTTGTTGTTGATGTCGAAGTCTTCTAATATGATTTGTTTTAGCCTAAAGATGTTTCCAATTTCCACTCCAAATTCACAAGTGATCCATAGTATTGTGTCTCATTACCATATGATTTGTGCTATTTTTCTAGTTCGTTCCATAAATTCTTTCTCTGACTCTAATTCATCTAATTCTTAGTCATTAGTATTTGTTGCCTAGATGTTCTGGAAAGCGTTTGGTTTTCATATGTTTTATTGATTATATCTAGCTAAAAATGTTTATCATTATTAGTATTTTGACTTATTCTTACAACCTTGAGATTTTGAATATGTTGAACTTATTTAGTTCATTCTCCTTGTTGCTTATTCGGTTGCATCTATAAAAGCTTAATGCCAATTGGGCCTAATCCTTACTTCTAACTTTGTCTCGTATTAGCTCTTGTTTACCGCCCTGGTTCATTTTTTAATGAGTGATGGATGTTATGGTTGTTACTTCACTGTTATCATATGAAAAGACCATGGTTTCAAAGTTAGTTTTTTTTCGATAATTATCCTTTTTCAACTGGAAAGCTCACAATATTGGGTGTTATGACTGTCTAATCTTTGGTTAATTTTGATAGTTAGCAAGCTTTCAAATGTGTCTGTCCTCTTACTTTGATGAGTTCAAGCACATAGTTCTCTTTTCTTTTCTTTTTTTTCTTTCCTATTTTCTCATGTCTTATGTATTAATATTACTTGTCGCCATGTGAGCAGTTTTGAGCACATAGTTCTCTTTTCTTTTCTTCACTTTCCTTCCTATTTTCTCATGTCTTATGTATTAATATTACTTGTTTCCATGTGAGCAGTTTTGAATATGTGTTTCAAATAATTTGGTTAAGCATTGAGACTAAATAGTCGATTTGTTAAGATGCAGAGGTTATACCACTTTCATTAGTGTATATATTATTGCAATTCTTTAACAAGAATATGAAAAATGTCAACCAATCTTTGTTTAAATGATGTTGTATTCTCTTGTCTCAATTCCTTAATAGAATTATTTGAATTGCATTATGTTAATTCTTCCTAAATAATTGCATTATATTAGTTCTTCCTTTCTTTACTTTTTGTCACATGTAATACCATCTGAGTCCCCTTTGGCACACCATTCTTGCACTTCGGGTGAAGCTTTGGGTCGTTACACACGGCTGGGAGCTAAACACCAGTTAGAGGAAGAAAGAATACAGGATTCGAAAGTCAGAAAGGGCTGACATACATTGATATACTATGTATATACAACCAGTGTATACATAGCAAATAGGGGTCCAAAGGCTTATAAATTTTCCGCAGCCCCTTTTTGGGCAAATGGGTCAAAGCCCAAACTCTTAATTAACTTTATCTTTTTACATTGTTATTTATTTATTTACGTTTGTTTGAATACTATCATTTATGTGTTCTATTTTAACTTAATTAGATTCTCCAAACGACAAACCTTTAAGTTAATTCTCTTGTCGATAATTGCATATTTTATTTACTTAGTTATTTTCAAAAGATTCTATATTATTCCAAAGTGGTCAAGTTATGAATTTTCTCTCAAAAGATATGTATTTGTTTTAAATTCAAGTCTTCTTTTAAATTTTTAACAAAAGTTTTTTTTTTCTTCAAAGTTAAAAAAAAAAAACTATTTTTTAAAATGTTTAAGTTATTTATTACTTCTCTTTCAGAAAAAAAAATCCTTTTCAAGTCAACCTTTCTTCACTTTAAATATTCAAAGTATTTTCCTTTAAAACTTGAAATTTCGTACTTAACCAATTGCGGTAAATTTTAGAAATTTAAAAGTTTAAAGTCTCTTTACTTTCACGTTATTTCTTCAAGACTAATTTAGATTTAGTTATGGTAGATTTTAATATTTTTCTGAGTTGTTAATAATATATTTTGAAATCTCTTGAAACCTAAGTTTGATCGGTTAACTGTTTTTAACAGATTCTAAAGGATGTCTTACACCTCCCCTTTAGGATAATTAGAACCCTTACCTAGAATCACATAGGCTAAGTAGACCTTTAAATAAAGTTTAACTTTAGCAAAAATAGGTATCCTAATTTATCTTAAAAATAATTAGGTGGCAACTCCTTGATTTAATTTAGGAATCACCAATATGTTATACAACGTTTGACCTTAAGTTAAAATGGGGTATGACACATATGCAACAGGAGAATCATGTACATGTCCCAAAACTATTACAATATATATATGTCTAGATGCAAATGTGATCATCTGCCCAACTCCCAAAATTTATCTTCAATGGTCATCCTCAAGCATCATCTTGCGCACTCCCAACAATAGAAACAACTATCGCTAAGCATGAAGCTTAGAGGTGTAAAAGCTAAAAACTGAGAACCTTAAATCCCTCAATTTACCCTTCTTAAATTAAAGAGAAACACAATTGAAATATAGTAAATAGACCAAGTGAACAAATACACCAATGGTATCCAGTAGGATATTTAAAGATCTAAGTATCAAGGGTTCCTGGAACAATTTTAACACGACATTCAAATGACAAGTTTCGCCCAATACGTAAGTCATGTCGTCACACCAACCATAATCAAGTATCAAGAAGGACTGAAGTCCTATATCAAAAAAGGTGAAAACCCAATTATCAAGAGAACCAAAAACCATATTAAGAGTGACTTTCTAGTTCGTACATAAAATGGACTGCATCCACACTTATGGACAAAGTCACAGCCACAAGAAGGAAAAAGTCCACAAGGATGTCAAGTGATCAGGTAATTCGTACAAATAGGTGAATTAAGCGAGTTCCTTGCAAGTCCCAATATATATCAATCCAACCAGATAAAATGACAAGCATATAGCTGAGATACCAAGATAACATTCAAATGTGTCAGTAGGTAACAAAAGTACAAGAACAAGTTACACGAACCTGAACTTTTTAGTACGTAACCGACCCTACCAATTTTAGTCGTGGATTAATACGACATCTGTTTCTTCAATCAATTTCCTTAAGATTGTACAAGAGTGTAAGCACATTAATACTCATTTAACATTCAACACTTTTAACAAGTAGCAACTAACAAGAGAAATGCAAAAACTGAGTCCTATTTTTGCAGATCACGCTCTTCTCAGCAGTTTTACTACCTTGCAACGCAACTAGATTTTTGATTCGTAAATGGACAAACTAGGCTTTCCAGTCTCATAAAAATTGTAGGTATATGAATATAGGTTGCAAATGATCAAGAATCACTTTAAAATACTCTTTGTACAAGTATTTATGATCGAAACACTAACAGTACACCCCCAGAAATTTTTATGTCAAAACTCTGGACATAACTTGTCCTAACTTATGTCCATTGTTATGAATCCATAACTACAAAATTAGTTTTCAACATAACATAAGACTTGTAGATACATGTCTTGGGGTTGCAAAGAACTAAGAAGCATCACTAATCACAGCCTCACACACCAAGATATGATTAAAATTCTAACAACAGTACATAGAAGGCTTCTCAGATAGAAAACTAGCTAGGACTTCCACTTGTTTCACGCCTTTTTTGACATCATACAAGTAGGTTCAGATTTTTCCATATGCACAAAGATTGTGGGTATATGAATCAGCTTTCCAAAATATATTCACACTAAAAACAAAGTTGTATATGAAGAGATATACCCCAATTACTAAACATTGCAAAATTTCAAGACAGAATTTATCTACTTACCAGAGGATAGGGCTTCTTGATTTTTTTTCCCAAGGGAAGTGGCTTTTTTTTCATGATTTTGACCAAATATACAAATATGAGGGTATTTATAAGGTGAGTATAAGTCTTGAAATCGACCTAACATTGGGCAATTCGTAATTTTGACCAAATATACAAATATGAGGGTGCTATAAGATGAGTATAAGTCTTGAAACCGGCCTAACTTTGGGCAACACACACACACACACACACACACACATATATATATATATATATATTATGTAAAAGCAACTTAAAGAGGGCTGCCCAAAAATGGCTGCCCAAGACTCCTTTTTCATTCCTTATTTGTTTTGTTCTCACATAATACTTATCATTAAGACTTGTTAACATGTAAATTGCATACAAACAATAAAATTCACTAAGACAAACCCCTCCCTAAATCCCTCTTTTTATGATTCATGAAACTCAATTCCTCTCGCGACACAAATTTCAAGTCAAAGAGTTGTGAAGTAGGAGTTGACTTCATCTTGAGGGAATATCCTTTTTAAAAGTGACTACATTATTTAGTAATAGAGGCATTACAGATGATATATCCGCAATAGCTACACATAACATGGATCATTTTCTTACTTCTGCGGCCACCATCGACGGAAATGACTGTTGTTGTCGTTGGTCATCCCAAAAATTGGTGTTGTTGTGACTTTGGAGAGGAAGGAATTTTTGAATTGGAATAGTTGAATGTGATGTCATCGATGGTAGTGGTTGTGTCATAATCTTGACCGTCAACACCGCCATCATGACAGTGGTGAAAAATGGGTGGCCCGAGTAAAAATGGAGGTGAATCTGGATAGTGAAGAAAGGACTAAGAGAGAGAAACTTAAAAATTGAATTTTTTTTATGTTTCTAAAAATACTCAATTTATGACTAAGAAATTCTTTTCCGGTGCATAATCACAGGTTGAATTTTAGAATTGAAAGTGTAGATGAATATGAAGAAAAATGCAAGTAAATATGATGAAGAAAAAGATAAAACGTGGGGTGGATTTGGGGGGAGGGCAGATTTAATTAAAGAGGGATTTTAAAAAAAATAAGAAGTAAAGTTTTGATATTTATTTTTTATGTTCACTCACTCTCTGAAAGAGAGTGGAATCCACTCACTTTACCACATACGCATTTAGGGTGAATTTAATTATAATATTAAATAGTTCAGGGGGTGATAAAAAAACTCGTGAAGTTAAAGTATGTAGTTGAAAATTAAAGAATAGATTGGGGAGCTATTTGGCTATTTTCTCTAATTTTAAATTGGTGATTTTTTTTTAAAGGACCTCTTCTTTCAAAAAGACATTTTTTTTTCTAAAAAAATATGTCTATTTTAAGCAAATGAGTCTATTCTGAATAAGTGTTTTCTTACCTATTGATGACCATAAATTTTTAGAGATTTTGCCTCATTTAAAAGACTGAAAAACAAAATCTTCTACTTCCTAAATTAGCCAAAAATCAAACACTTTTTTGGTATATAAGTTTATTATCCAAAACAAGTAAGTGCTGTATGATATACTTCGTTTCTGGAGTTCGCTAAGGTTCTGCGATTTTGATTGCCAATATTGCAGAATGATGTTCCATTTTATCTCGGAAGTAATTAATCCAAATCTTAGACAATTGTGATGGAATTAAATTATTTAAAGAAACACAATTTTTTGTTGGCCTAAAAATGAAATTTCTTTAATTATTTCTTTTCCTATTTCTGTTTATATCTTGATAGCAGGGGTAATAGATTTTTATAACGACCCGTTAAGTCATTTTGAGATATGAAGTTTCATATGTTATAAAAGATTTATCTCGTAAATTTTAAAGAGACTTTTTGAACTATTTATTATTTAATTGAGAGTTATTTTTCAATGATTAAATTAACCAATGAGTTAAATTGATAGTTTAAGTAATATCCTATACCATTTATCATATATTTTATTAGAGTTTTTTACTTTTAATATATAATTAGTAGAAGGAGGGAAAAAATAATCGGAGAAAGAGAAGGTGGACTTGCGCACAATTTCAGGTAAAACTTTCACCTTGCTTTCGCTATACATAAATTGATTAGATTAAATCATATTATTTTACTTAGTTAATAGATTAAATAATGTATATGTTGGTTGAAAAGTCAGTGTGTGTGTGTAAGTGGCAGAGAATGAAAAGTTCAAAACCTTATTGTTGGAATTTAGGGTGTTAAGTAATTAGGTTCTTGTGCCGCATTAGTTCTTATTAATTTTATTTTAATTTGATCTTTTAATTATCACATTGTGGTCTAACTTTTGATAACTTGAAATAAGTAATAAGATATTAGTTACATTGTATTATTTAAATACTATTAAAGCTAGGTTGTTCAAAAAAATTAAGACTTAACCCTAGATTTGAGATTTAGGAAATTAATTATAGAATTGGATGAACTTTTGGATCTAGGCTAGATATATATAGAAATATGGGTGTCTATAAACACTTTTGTTTACGAATATTATATAATTGCTAGATTCAAAATGATTGGAGATATTAAAGAAAGGAAAAGCGGTGGTGAACTAGCCTGCTTGACTTTGGTTCTTCGATTAAGGTAGGTTATGGTTTGTTCTATCTAATAGAGAGACTCTTAATAGCGATTGATAGTCATTGAGTAAAACTGTGATATTTTTTATACACTTAATTGTTGTGATTTGATTGACTGATATATTGTTGTGATTGATCTGCAATCCCCAAAACCATGAAACCCATAATCTTGAACTTGATCTCTGAAAGTGATGCCTTGAATAAAGAAAGTTTGATGCAATATTGGTAATGAATTGAGAAGTAATGATAAAGAATAATGAATTATATATATTGGATCGGGTGTCACGTTCCTACACATATATATTATAGGATCGGGTGTCACATTTCGACACATATATATTATAGGATCGGGTGTCATGTACCGCCACATATATATTATAGGATCGGGTGTCACATTCCGGCACATATATATTATAGGATTGGGTGTCACGTTCTGACACACACACGCGCGCGCGCGCACACACACACACACACACACACATATATATATATATAGATTACAGGATCGGGTGTCACGTCCAACACATATATATTATTATATTATAGGATCGGGTGTGATGTTCCGACACGATATTATAGGATCAGGTGTCACGTTCCTACACACACACACACACACACACACATATATATATATATATATATATTGGATCGGGTGTCACGTTCCGGCACGATAATAATAAAGAAAAACATGTTAAATAATTTAATATACTCAATTTCAAAGAACCTATCTCCCAAAAGAAGTGTGAGGTGGAGGCCTGAGTCCTCATGCGTATCATTTGTATCGTTGATTGCTTGTGTACTTGTTCTTGTTGTTGCTACCTTTTAAGTGTAATGGTTGATTTCCAACTATTATTTTATGCATTAATGTCTATTTGGAGTCGGCCGATGATACCTACTTAGTACATGTGGCTCGTACTGACTCTTACTTTTATTTTCTTTGTTTTGCTTTTGTGGAGTGCAACGAGTGTTCCATTGATTTCGACTCACTCCCAGGGTGAGCTATCCTCCCAGTTCATGTCAGAATCTCTCAGTCATGGAATAATGTCCTTACTTTTAGGACATAAACTATTTTATTCATTTATTTTGGTGTTGATATTCTTAGATTTGGTATTTGAAATTAGTGTTCTTGTTGTGATGACTTTCAGATTTTGGGAAATGTTGTATAATAGAAATTATAGGTTTTGTTATTCTTGCTTTTATAAGTGAATTGTTAGTATAGATTGGGATTTATATGTTGGTTCGCTCACCTAGGAGGGTAAGTGTGGGTGCCACTCACGGCCCGTTATGGGTCGTGACAAACTTGATATCAGAGCTTTAAGTTAAATGATCTTATCACACAAGGACATGTCTAATAGAGTCTTGCGAAACGGTACGAGGACGCCTTTACTTTTCTTTGAGAGGCTATAGGACCTTAGGAAAACTCCCTTCTTTATTGCTTTTGTGTTATTACTTGAATCCAATTGGTATCATTACATTGTATTATTTAAATACTATTAGAGTTGGTTGTTCAAAGGAATAAAGACTTAACCCTAGATTTGAGATTTAGGAAATTAATTATAAAATTGAATGAATTTTTGGATCTAGGCTAGATATATATATATATATATATATATATATATATATATATATAGAAATATGGGTGGCAAAGGAGACATA
>DF357701.1:130926-164698 GCA_000787875.1 Solanum virginianum | reverse complement strand
ACACATAAACGCTCAAGAATCATCAAGAAAGTCATCAAGTTAGAATTAACTTTCAAGATTCATCCTCAAGGTAAGTTATTCTTCATAAATTTTAATTTACCAAACCTAAATTCTTTTATCTATTCATAAATCTCTAATAGAATCTTAAATCATAACCTAGGGTTTCAAGAAAACGAATTCAAAAATTCCAAGAAAAGATTTCTTTAAAATTTCTTCATCTATTCATGAATATCTAATAAGATTTTTAATCATAACCTAGGGTTTCAAGAAAATGAATTCAAGAATCCAAAGAAAAGATTTCTTGATTCTTCTTCTTCAAGAATTAGGGTTTTTCATCAAGAACTCTAAAGATTCTAAGTCAAGAATTCAAGAATCAAAGAGAATACCTTCAACCAATGTCTTTCCAAATTTTTTCACCTTAAAATAACTACCAAGATCGAGGATTTTCTCCGAGAAAACTGGTATTCATCAAGTTTCAATGGTAATATCAACTTTTCAGATACGTAAGGCTACCTAAAACATTGAATTATGTCCATCCACGCGCCCTTTTGCTTACTTGAGTTAACATTATGAGTACAAATCGCATATCTTAAATCCCATGATTTCTTGAGTCTTGAATTCTTGTATATGATTGAGCTTCTTGAGTATATACATGTATATTTGAGTTAATCCATGAGTTGCATCATTATTACTGTGAATTATGAGGGTATTTCGCATGCTTGATACCCCAACCCTAAACTTAATTTTTTCACTGCTTACTCACTAAATTTAGATTATAAATCTAACCTTCTAAACTAAGTAGTGTGAACCTGAGAAGTATGTTTTCTTGTTCATATGTGCACATTATGAATATATGTGATATTTTGCATGCTAAGCACAGATGATAAGATGTTTCTTGACTATAATTCATTGTCACACCTCGGGAGGGTACCCTAAGCGTAACTGGCACTCAGAAATTATTGCTAGTCCCCAAGCGGACCACCTAGTCTCATTGCATTCGCTCAATCAAATCATAAGCGGAAGATTAAATAGAATAGTAAACTATCAGTGTGCTATCACAATCACTATCATAGAATAATATGAAGAAGTATCTCAATAGAAAAGAAGCGGGAAATAAATAATCTCGACACTAACCATCATCTGTCTATGACGACGAAGCCTCTATGACTAACATCTAGGAAGGCACCATGGCTACTACAATAAAAAAATACTGAAATAAAGATAATGAAATAATCATCCTCTGAATGCAGTGGAGGACTCACCACGGTCTGAAATAATGAGCTCTGAACCTCAACGATTGAACTGTTGAAGTCCTCTGTCTACAGAATCTGCATCATAAAATGATGCAGCGCCAAAAGGGCGTTAATATGTGAAATGTACTGTATGTAAAATGGGCTAAAGTAAATAATTTGCAATAACAATAGCTCAGCAATCACTCATCCTCAACTCAGAGTAAAGGACAGAATTCTATCACCTCATTATCCATCAAGACATTATACGATCACATCACCGTCAGAGTTCTATCAATAAGAAAACCTATCTGGGAATTTCTATAACCGAAAACCACCACCTATGAGCCCGGTGATGATACAGCGAAGAGATGTAACTGTATATCTGTCTGGTACCTTGCCGGGGTATAGGACGAGTCTGTCGGGAATTCCAAAAGAAGTCTGTCAAGTCCTCTGCGGGATAAAAGAAACATCTGCTTTCATGGTCCAATCTTCTCCTACGCTAGACACGTAGTTAATGAGTACGAGTGGGACTCACTCTTATCCATTTTGATGCTAATACTCCTTCCAGGACTCAATATGCTCATAAGTCTATCAAGGTCAGACTGGTTACAACCAGCCCCATCTCAGGCAGGATCCTTCTCTCATCTATCATTCTATCAACTCAAGAAATAAGTTCTTCCTTTCAAACTCTTATCTAAAATTCATTTAAACCTCAAGGATGTCAATTTTATCTATTTCAGCCATCACAATACTCATCTTAAGACTCAAACTTTATCAATCATCATATTCAAACAATGAAGGCTCTAGACATTACCCCTAAGTTCGTTCTTACAGTGTTAAACAAGAAAAAATATACAATTTAGGTAAACAGTCATACAATAATGTATAATATTTGAATTATCTTTCTATACAGTGTTAAACAAGAAAAAATATACAATTTAGGTAAACAGTCATACAATAATGTATATAATCAGTAGATACAAGTATGATGATCACCAATTTGAGATAATATATATAAATTAAAGATAATGTTCAAGAACTAAAGATAATGTTCAAGAAGTTCTTCAAGAATCACTACTCAAGACCCATCAACTAGCAATTTACAACTTAATCTACACATTAGGGCACATGGAAGAACAATTCCATATTTTTGGGTAGCCTTTACATACTTGAAATTGAAGATTGTACAAAACCTCAACAAGAATCGAACATGGAAGAACAATTTCATGTTTCTGGGTAGCCTTTACATACCTGGAATTGAAGATTGTACAAACCCTCAACAAGAATCGAACTCAAGCTTGGAATTCCTCAACCCCTCTTCTTCTTCTCCTCTCAAAACTTACATTTTGCCTTAGAAAAATATGGATTTTTAAACCCTTTCGTACGAAATAAGCCTTAAAAATGCATTTTGGGGTATTAAAATAGGTTGGGAAGAACCAAAATGCCCTTCCCGCAATTAAAAGAAAAAGTTTGAAAGTAACTGGACTGCATCGCGCCAGGGGCGCAGACCGGTGCATTTTCACTTTTTTTGCAAATCCTCAAATCTCGTCAAAAAATTTAAAAAAAATAAGTGTAGGTGCGCATTCTGTCCGCGCCGTGCCAAGGACGCGGACAGACACTGCCTGGACAAAAATTAGCAAAATTTTTATTTCGCTCCAGTTGCTCTTAAATTGGGTCGAGATCATTTTCAGACTTGATTTTTTACGCTGATCGCAAATTCGATCTCGAATTTCTTATCAGAGCTTTGAAATATGCGTTGTGCATACGCGTTTCAGTAATTTAATGGGGTGTTACATTCGTGAGAGTCTTGCATAAGGTAACTTAAAATCTTGACTTGCACTGCTTTGCATTCACATTCTGAGTTGTGGAGTTAATTGAGAAAGTTGATGTTGAGCTGATTGAGATGAGTTTGAGTTAATAAGCACATTTTTAGTCTTGGAAAGAGTATTGAGCATGAGTTGGATGACTGAGAACAACCCCAGAACTACGTCGCCAGCGTTGGATGGTTGTACAGGATGATTCTGGTGGCCCAAGTCCCTATAGAGGGACATTCTCTTAGGATCCGAGAGAGAGAGGTAGAGGTTGACGCCTTATTTTTTGGCAAGTTTAGGGCGGGCGTGGTAACGACGCCTTTTCATTATACATCACCAACAATCTCATAGTGGTGGAGCATTATTTCGATTAGAGAAACTTTCAAGCAACACTTGAGTTCAGCATATCATGATTTTCAAACTAATTTGCATTAAATACTGAGTCTATTTCTAAAGCATGATTTGAAACTTTAAACTTACATGATCTATTTAAGTTGAGTTATGAGATGCGAAGTTGAATCCCGAGTTGAGTCGTCTGATTTGAGTCTGAGCCTTATTTGTTTCTTGAGCTATTTTACATATCGTACATTCCACGTACTGATGCCACTCGATGCTACAACATTTTATAATGCAGATACAAGCTATAGAAGACTTCAGCAAGCGCACCGTTAAGGTTCAGAGTTCCTGAATTTCAGAGCTGGTAAGCCCTCCTTGCTATTCGGAGGATCCTTTATTTTATTTCATAAGTTACTTCTATTTTCTTTAAGTTGGGTAGCCATGGCTTGTCATGGTACCATCTAAACATTTAGAGTAGAGGATTCATAGACCTTGAGCAGAGTATTGTAGACTATTACATTTCTTCTAGACTTAATCTATTTTGCAAATTATTTATGACATCTATGTCTTTTCTAAATGTTTTACTGAGTATTCTTTCGTTGCTGAGTAAAATGTGACGATGACGCCAAGTGGTTCTCTTGGGAAATCAGCAATGGTTCTTCAAGTGTCGGCCACGCCAAGGGTACCCTTCCGGAGCGTGACAAAAGGGATAGAAAATGCCTTTGACTACAAGGAGGCCTCACTAATAGCAACTCAAAGTTGGATCTTCAATGGTGCACCTATTGAGGATTTCGTCAATTACTTGCATCTGCATCTGCATTTGCATCATAAAATGATATAGGTCCAAAGGACGTCGGCGCATAAAATGTAAGAGCATGTAAATTGATCAAAATAAAAACTAGAGATAAAATACTCACTTAAAGCTTAACTCAAAAAATAACCCAAGGATAGAAGGAAATACATTATAATAAACTGTTTGTTTTAATGCATAAATGCAAGAACTCAAGTATATGAAAATAATATATTTTAACTTGAGAAGTTTCTCTAACCAACAACCATCACCTGGAGCATCGTGATGATACGTCTTGCCCACGTTGCTAGAGCTATCTCATGCTATGATAAGAGACGAACTTTACTTATGAATCCATTTTACTTGGCCATCTCAATGACATATAAGGAGTTGTACAATTATTGGTACGGTCCTATCCTACGCTGACTATATTGTTTATGGGTTCGAGTTATTAATGCTCTTACTCATATCGATGCTCAATACTATACCAAAAACACTTTACTATATGCTCACAACTTTAAGAGTATAATTACTCAAAATAATTCTTTAATCTCATAGGCTTGGCCCAACTTTAGCTTTTCTCAACTATTTACTTCTCTTCAAATGAATAAGATCTTAATGCAATGAATGCTTAAGACAATAGTTCCTTGCTCAACTAACTTCAAAACTCACAATTTAAGAATGTCCATATATATGTTCAATATACAGTAACAATTTTATTAAATACATGTGCTGAACGTACATCCAAGGCATTTCTTCAACTCAACCCCTACTTTATACATGGAAGCTTTACTCGAATTCTTTAGATACTGAAAGGTTGCTATGTAATGTCTTGTTTTCATAATAAAATTTGACAATCATGTAGTATAACACAATAGTTCATTTCAAATAAATAGTATGTGCAAGTAATGTAAAAGAATTTACTCAAAACAACAGACATATACTAGAATGACTTAAATATGACTTTGAGAAGGCCTTACATACCGAAAGACTCAAAGTTAGAATCAAATTCGAATAACATAGTTGAATGCTTGAAACTCTAGCCCTCTTTCTCCCCCTACAATTCTTGTTCTAGATAGGTCTAACTGTTAATGAGAGGAAAAGATTGTGGGTTACTATTGAGAGGTTTAAAAAATCCAAATATGATCAGTTTTGATTAGAACAGGATGGAAAAGGACCAAACTTCCCCTTTACTAAAAATGTCGAAGTGGATCAGTAAACTTTATTTACGGATAATGATCACTTCTATGGGCCGTAGATGACCCTCTGTAGCAACTGGGGTCGAGGGTTTTCAGGGTTGGGTCTACAATCGAGGTTCTATGGGTCGTATAAGTTCATCGTAGAAATTATATAAATTTTAGAGGTTTATAAAATTGACTCTACGAGAGTCGATCTACGGTCTGTAGATCACTCTGTGAATTGTAAACATATATCGTCTAGTCGACTTTTGGTCCAATTCAAAGACTTATTTTTCAGGGCTTGAAACCATAAAGCTTGGTCTAAGTATTGTAGAAACTTCGACTACTTGTAGATTTGGTCTTCAACTCAATTTCTTTCCTAAGTGTCGAGGGGACCTATGAGCCCCCATCTGTGGTCCATAAAATAATCTATGGGCCATAGATATAGTTCATAGATGCCCATCTGGTGAAAATCAAAATCAATCCTTGGGCTTTTTGAACTTATCTGAGTTAAAATAATTACGGGGAGTGTTACAATAAGCCATATATTTTTTTAGTTAGATTTGATATACTATCTTTTTGTCAAATATTTTAACAATTTTAACATGACAATATATTTATAATATTTAATATTTTTGTCAAACATGCATTTCATGATGTTTGTATAAATTTTGTATTTTTAGTTTTTATGATTAATTTAATTAAAATTTACTAATTTAAACATATAAATTATTTTTTTATAATATTAGTTAAGAGCACATGTTTACTAATTAATATATTTTTAAAAGATAATATATATCTTAAATATTTTATTTAATATTATTTTAAAATATCATTACTTGTCTAATATAAGTATAAATTATTTTTTTATAATATTAGTTAAGAGCACATGTTTACTAATTAATATATTTTTAAAAGATAATATATATCTTAAATATTTTATTTAATATTATTTTAAAATATCATTACTTGTCCAATGTAAGTTTTTAATTTTACATAATTAACTTTTGTATTTAAAATTTAATATAACTTTGTAATTGCACCTGTGCAATCAGACAGGACACTTGTAATTGTGTTGTAATTGCATTGCGACAAACAAACAAGTCATCGTAATTACTAAACTATGTAATTATTGGTCTGGTAATTACTAGCATAGTAATTGCCAATTTCAATCATCAGATGACTTTCCAAACAGACCCTAAAGATTTCAAATAATTTTTGGTAATTTTTCTTGTGACTAAATGCCAATTTGGATTGACTTATTTTAGGTATTTTTAAGCAGTTTTGAAGTGTTTGAGTAAAGTTAAAAAATATTTATAAGCACTTATAAATATTTAGGATTATTTAGACTGAAAAATGTTTTGGATATTATTTTCAAAGACTTTAAAATTACAAGAAAAAATATTAACTTGTATTTTATAGCTTTGGTGTGGTTGTTGGGGTTGTTAAAACCACCGGAGTAGCTGGAATAAAAGAATGGTAAAAACGAAAAGGAAAAGATAATTAGTATTTATAATTGATGTACTACTTCAAAATTAAATTCCTTTATATAAGAAGAGCAGTTTTGACATCTTCTATACTAATTCCTTTCTATATCATGCTCACTATTGTGGTAGCTTCTGTACAGAGCTGTTGTCTAGCCTTTATAACTTCAGCTTCTGTGTAGTAGTAAATTTTGATTTTTAATGCCACCTTAATTATTTATCTTGAGCTTTTATTTTAGCCTAATAATAAATTCTAAATAAAAGATTGTCACAATAATTAAGAAGCCACAGATAGAGCCTTAGGGGCTAGGCTCAATTCATTAAAAACTCCAGCCGGAAGCCGATTAAAAAACTTTAATTGTTTTCTCGGCTTAAAATGCCTCATTCGTAGCAATTTCAAAGTATTTTTTATTTTAATTTATTCATTTGACTTCGAAGAGATATAATATTTGAATTTAGTTTTTTAATCTTTTAAACTTAAATAATTATATAAAAAACTATCTTTTAAATGGATTTTGAAAAAAATAAAACACAAACAATCAGATAAAATCAGTACACTCCTCCTTCTAATCTATATACTTTAATTGAAAGGTGAAATTTTTTTTTACTTAAAACCATTATACGTAAATATAAAGTTTTTTTTAAAAAAAATTATTTTCCTTATACGAGGTAGACAGTATTTTGAAGGATCCAATTTTTTTGTTAAAGTGTAATCTTAGATACGTTAATAATAATTATAGAGAAAAATTATGTGGATAATCAAACATATACTAATTAACTAACTAAGATAGTTATAGTTTGAATTAATTATAACTCGTCACTAACATTTTTGTATAATTATAATTTGAATTTGTATATCGAATTGTATAGTGAACTATATTAACGATACAAATATTGGAAGTTATATAGCAAATTATACGAATGTTGCGTGAATTGTATAGTGAATTATACAAACACTGCGAATTGTATAACAAATAATACAAACGTTATGCGTAAATTGTATAGTGAATTATATATTGTAAATTGCATATCAAATTACACAAACGTTAAACGAATTGTATAGCAAAATATGCGAACAATGTGAATTATACAAATAACATACAAATATAATACAACGAATTATACAAATATTATATGAATTGTATACCGAAATATACAAAAACTGCTATAACTATAATTATGAAACGTAATTATTTAAACTATAACTATTTCAACCGAAGTCTCAGTACTAAATTTTTATGAAATCTCCTCATAATTATATGGCTATCAATTAAATTGTAAGAGATAATTCTTAAAATAAAATTTATAAATCAAATAACCTAAAATTACTCTATGTTTGAAGAGTGAATATTGAGTGATTTAGAGTCATTCGATCGACTGATGTATTTGCCCTTCTACTTTAGTTTTCTATATTTATAATAATATTTTATCTATTTTAATTTATTTAATTTATTTTTCTTTTTAAAGTATTATGCATTTAAAAATTATAAAAAAATAATGCTATAAATTTTAATAATTACTAACATCTTAAAATAATTTTAAAATATATTAATAATTTGATTGACTATCAAAATTTTACATGTTTAACAAAAATTGCAACAATCAGAATCACTCTTATATAGAGAAGTGAATGTTGAGACTTGAGCAACTTAACGTCGGTCAGGTCAATTGTACGTCAACTTTCTTTATTTATATTTACTACTTTCTCCATTTTAATTTATTTATCTTATTTTTATTTTTAGTATGTTGGCTTCCAATATTGTACATGCTCGATTTAATTGAGACATAAAAAATAACATATATTATTTTAAAACTAGGTATATTACACTATAAATCACAAATAATTAACCACTTAAATATTTAACAATAAAATTTAATTGACTCTTTTTATTATATTTATACACACATAAATTGAGATATATAAAATAATATGCTTGCACCAACTCTAGTATCTAGTTTTTTTTTTTTTTTTGATCAAAACTCTAGTATCTAGTTGAGGAAGAGGGAGAGGGAGAGAGGGGAAAAAAAGGAGGAAAAGATATGCGGAAGCCAAAAAGAAAATAGAGACCAAAAAATAGTAATCTTTTATTGTGATAGCAATAATATTTTGTTTTGAGTTATGAAAAATTATATCTTTGATTAGTACAAGCCTTACTTGAGCAAGTAAACTTGATAAGAAATCAAAAAAGAAAAATATCAATCATTCTAATAATTATGTTATTAGATAAATAAATGAGTTTGAAATCATACTTTTTTATTAAAAAACTAGATGTCGACACCCGTGTCAGCGCGGGTTCAATATTTATTATTTTTTGTGTTTTAATTTCTGTGATATAAATATAATTTAGAAAGTTAATTAAATTTTTTAATATAATTTTTCAATTGGATACTGTTGTTAATTATGTAGATTTATGGTAGTTTTTACGTAGTTTCCTAATTAAATAATACATGTTATTTTTTTGTCTCCTTTTTTAATTAATTTTAAATTTTTTTAAAAATCAATAGATTTATGATAATTTTTACGTAGTTTTCTAATTAAATAATAAGTGTTATTTTCTTTTTGTCCCCTTTTATATGATGTTGATAGATTAGTTTCAATAATCAGTTAAATTCTATATTTAAAAATTTTGAAGTTGTCAAATATTATGATTTAGAATATTTTTTTTATGCATATCTAGATTCATGGTAATTTTTATCGTAATTTCAGACAAATAACATGATTTATAGTATAATTTTTTATACTTGATAATTTTACACAGCTTCTTAATTAAGCCGATAGATTAATTTCAATAATAAAAAATTTTAAAATCAGGCAGCTGAAGCAGGCACGTCAATGGACAGTTGTCTGCTTAGGCAAGCAGCTGGAACAGGCATGTCGTCGACCAGCTGCCTGCTTCAGCTGCTTTGTATTTTTTAAAATCAATAGATTTATGACAATTTTTACGCAGTTTCTTAATTAAATACTACATGCTATTTTCTTTGTGTCCCCTTTTATGTGACGTCGATAGCTTAATTTCAATAATCAATTAAATTTTATATTTAAAAACTTTAAAGTTGTCAAATATCATGATTTAGAGGTAATTTTTATCGTAGCTTCAGACAGATAACATGACTTATAATATATTTTTTATACTTGACAATTTTTACGTAGCATCTTAATTAAGTCGATAGATTAATTTTAATAATAAAAAATTTTAAAATCAGGCAACTGAAGCAGGCACGCCAATGGACAGCTGCCTGCTTGAGTAAGTAGCTGAAGCAGACATGTCAGTTAATAGTTGCTTGCTTCGGCTGCTTCTGTAGACGCGTTTTTTATACTTGATAATTTTTACGTAGCTTCTTAATTAAACCGATAGAATAATGTTATAATAAAATTTTTTTAAATTAGACAGCTGAAGCAGGCACGTTAATGGACAGCTACCTGCTTAAACAAGTAGCTGAAGTAGGCATGTCGTTTAACAGCTGTCTGTTTCAACTGTTTTGTAGACGTTTATGTATAATAGAAGAAATAGGCCTATTGGCCTCTGCAACACCATCTATAAAATAATCACCAAAATCATAGCCAATAGGATCAAGTCTTTTATCCAATCCATCATTGAGCCCAGCCAAGCCAGCTTCATTGCTAATAGAAGGGCTTCCGACCATGCCATTGTGGTACAGGAGATTATGTCTCACTTTGGCAAAATGAAAGGAAAAACAGGGTGTATGACACTGAAAATTGACCTAGAAAAGACCTTTGATAGAATCGAATGGTCCTACATAAAAGATACCCGGACTTTCTTCAATTTCCCCCATAATCTTGCCAAGCTCATCATGTCCTGTGTCTCCTCCAGCTCTATCCAAGTCCTGATTAACGACAGGAAAACAAATACTTTCCTGCTGTCTAGGGAAATTAGGCAAGGGGACATGGTCCCCTTATCTGTTCATTATGTGCATGGAACGGCTCTCCAGAACCATCCAACGCTCTGTTGAGGCTAAAGAATGGAACCCTATCCAGATTTGCAGAAGAGGCCCAGAGCTTTCCCATTTCTTCTTTGTAGATAATCTCACCCTTTTTGTTAAAGCCATCATTGAGAATTGTGCTATCATTATCCGAATCCTTCATAGGTTCTGGAAGGACTCGGGACAGAAGGTTAACCATGCCAAATCAAAAGTCATTCTCCAGGAACTACACCAGCCAAACAAAAGAACTCTGCACCTTCGCTTTGGGTATAGAAGAAAAACTTCGCTTTGGCAAATACCTTGGTTTCCTCTATCTTTAACAAGCGACCTACCAACGGTGACTTCCAGTACCTCATTGATAACATGAGAAAGAAACTGATGGGCTACAAGACTTCTACCCTCAATATGGCGGGTAAGAATATCCTAGCCAAGACTTTTCTTAGTGGAATCCCCTCCCATGTCATGAGCTACATTAAACTCCACGAAGGAATCTAAAAAAAATGACAAAATAATTAGAGACTTCACTTGGGGAGCCAACAGGGAGAAGAAGAAGTTGCATCTATTAAAATGGGACATGGTAACACAACATAAGGAGTAGGGCGGATTGGGTCTACAAAAAACTACAATCAGAAATAAAGCCATCCTTGGGGGCTTATCTTGGAGGCTCATCCAGCAAAATGAGAGTTTTTGGGCCACCCTTCTCAAAAACAAGTATAGGAACCACTCTCTAGGCACCCCTACTCACAAAATTGCCTCTCGTACTTGGAAGAACATTCAAAATGCTTGGAAGGGTATTTTTGACGCCACTAGATAGGTAATCCATAAAGGAAACAAGGTTGATCTTTTTAATGACAAGTGGATACCACATCTACCCTCCCTCAGACAGTTGACTTGTAGCCCCCTTAGCTGGCACGAAGAAAACACGACTGTGGCAGATCTCAGGGAAGGCAATAATTGGGCCTTTACTAATATTTCCTTCCATCTTCCTGATGATCTTATAAGAATTATCCAAGAAACCGCCATCATCGATAACGCCCCAGGGATGAAAAATGAATATGGGGACTTCCCAACAATGCTTCCACTCCGTATACCCATATCCACAACAATCACAGTGGCACTCCTTATCCTGTTGCTGACTTCAAATTCATTTTGAAGGCTTGTATCCCGAACAAGATTAAGTGCTTCTTTTGGCTACTCCTCCACGAAAGAACCCCCACAAATCACATACTTCACTCCACTGGTCTCCTAGTTAGCCCCTTTTGTCAGATTTGTGGACATCCAAAAGAGGATATTACCCATGTTGTCTTCCAGTGCCCCATAGCAAATTCTTTTTGGGAAGAAGCCCATCATAAAAGACCCCTAGGTAACCTATCTAAGGGCAACACTCTCACTGACCAACACGGTTACATCACTGGAACAATGCAAAAAAATTAGTTGCTACCCACTTCCTCAACTAGGTAACGTTCTTTCCTTACTGCTTGTGGTACCTATGGAAAATAAGAAACAATAACGTTTTCCAACGACAATCGACTGGAGCAAATTTTGAACAGCCTTTGCCTTGGCAGGTGAATTTATCACACTTACTGGAAATAACACAACAATGAAGCCGTTAACAAGCACCCTCTAAGTCAAATGACATCCATATGGAGTGGGCTTGATTAAGTTAAACACGAATGCTTTAGTTACTAACACGCTTGGAAAATGAGGGATAGGAGGCATACTTCATGATAGTAATGGGGATTGGCTGCTGGGGTACTGCTGCCCACTTAGCCACACGACATCGTTGGAGGCAGAACTAAAAACCATCAAATGTGGACTTGAACTTGCAATTCAACATCACTTCCTCAAGTTACACATTGAAACATATGCGATGGAGGCACTGCAAAGCATCAAATCAGGTATGGATTTTTTTGATAACATTATCTTTGATTGCAGGTCGCTGTTGCGCAGGTTGGAGGAATGGGAGCTTCACCATGTGTTCCTTGAACATAATCAGTTGGCGGATACGATGGCTAAAGAAGGGACACAACTAACACCTTCTGGAGAAGTAAAAGTTTTTGAACTCCCCTTTATGTACAACTAAAATCACGTTGGAATAACTCTAATATCTATTTTCCTAGAAAATCTTTCTATGCTGGTCGGAATGTGACCTTGACAGACTGTGTACTAAATAATGTAACCTCTGACTCACATAGCTAGCTGGTTCCTTAATAGAAACTATTACTAATTAATATTAACGTCTTTGTTCTACCAAAAAAAATGTATAATAGAAATAAGTTTAAGGTATAAATTCATTAGCCTATAAATAAAATTAAAAAATTTGTGGATATAATATATCTATCTAATTTAATATTTTAATTAATTTAAATAAAATAAAATAAAATAAATGAAATACTATCAATTTCTTAAAGAATTTAAATCTAAGCGAAACTAAAATTAAATAAAATTTATTTTGAATTTTGTCCCAATTGTAAACACTCCTTCGACCACAGGCACCATTTTTATAAGTTTTCTAGATTTTTGGGATTATGATCAAATAAAAATGCGGCACATTTTCTTATTTTGAGAGGAAAAGTCAAAAAATAACACATCCTAATGTAATGCAGGCACGTGTTGAAAACAAATGTTCCAACAAAAAACATTTCACAACACGTGCCATTTTTTGTCATGGACCTTTATAGGGAAAATCCTTTGACCAAAAAATTTGGCCAAAATGGTAAAATGCTTTTTCTTGGACATATTTATCTTTTATCTTAAAAATTAAATATATTTTTGACTTATATTTTCAGTTACATCTAATAATTAGTAACATTAATTATTAATATTTCCATGGTCAACCATGAGAAAAGAATTATAAATTAAAGTTTTAGTATTTTTTTCTTAAAATAAGTATGTGTTATTTTTATTAATGTTAAATATATTTATTTTGTATATTATAGAAAAAAATATAAACAGCTTAAATATATATTTTTTGACTAACGTGAAAAAAGAAATTTTAATCCAAAAATAAATTTAAAAACTAAATAAATAAAAAATAAAATTAAAAAAATACTAGTAAAAAGATTATTTTGTCTAAAAAGAAATCTTTTAATAAAGGAGAAAAAATTCAAACAACATTTCAAAAAGCCTTCGCACTTTTAATGTAATATATATATATTTAAAAATTTTAAACATGCTATAAAAAATATTGAAATTAAACTTACTAAACATAAAATTAATATCTTTTTCAGAAAATGAAAAATAAATCACATAAAATTAGAAACAATAAATAGATTTATTACTAGCAACTAGGGGCTTACCCCTGGTTTTGGATGTGTTCCTCCAGTTTTATTAAATATTTACACTTTTGTTGTATATCTCGTGATAACAACCTTTATTCCATAAAATAAGAATTTTATATTTATGTTCCCGTAAGAAGTTGCAAATGACCTTTTTTTAATGTTTCTTTATAATTGATAATATTATATAAAAATGCAAAACCTGTTGAACACATTCAAAAATTTTCCCTCTTCTTTAAGCAAATTACAATAAATATTAGATTACGATAGTTCATAATGACTAATGACGAATAAATCTCTTCGTTCCCTTTTTTAACTTTTATATTGTATTTTCCTAAACACAATTTAAATAAATTTTAAAAATTTAATTAGATTACAAATTTTAAAAATTTAATTAGATTACAAATTTTAAAGTGTTTTTACTTTTAGTTGATATATAATATTGAGAGTTATTTTAATTTAGCAATTTGTTACTTTTTTTTTCTTTCACATTACTTTTTCTACTTATCTTTAAAAAGAAAAACTATTCGAGGCGAAAATTTTTATATATACTTATGTCCTTTTTTGTGACTAAAATATATGAACACTAATTTAATAATGTATCGTGCGAAGAGGGATAAGTTCAGTAGTTTTAAAAACGTTAATATCACGAGTTAGAACATTCGGTTTGTTTCTTATTTAACGGGCGTTTAACTATGTTTTATTATAAAATTTGAAAAAGATAATTTTTATTTTTAAAGTGAAAACATAAAATTTAAAAATTATGAATGTATTTGTCTGTTTGATCATGAATATATACTAAAGTTATTTTTAATTCTTTGTTAGTAATTTAGAGCAAAAAAGTGAAAATACTTTTTAAAAATTCTATAATTCAACTTGAGGTTAAAAATCACACATATTTGAATTTAAAATTTAACTCGAAGAACATTTTGATGATTAAACACCTCCGACCTTTTTCAATGAAATATTCTTGTTTTACTTGTCTTTTTTCCCCCAAAGTAATAAGTAAAATATTTTTGGATTGAATATTTATTTTAGGAAATAGTAAGCAATTGGAGGGAAAATGAAATTAAGGCGAAAATAAATTTGGTCTCCCTCCAAAATTACAATTAGTCTACTCAGCTTCTTACCTCGAAAACATAAAAGAAAAAAATGGTCTCAAAACTTTGTACTACTAAACTAAAATACAAGAAAACCCACCTTTCTTCTCTGCTATTTCTCCTAAAACCCACAATTTCTTTCTCTCACTAAAACCCCAAATCGTATCGCCCCTTTAATCACCGCTCGAATCTTCTTGCTGCTTTACGAAATTCAGGCTTTTAATCAGCTGTCTTGGTGAGATGAACTCTTTTTTTTTTGCTGTTTGAATCATTTGGAGGTACTGTTTTAGGGGTTTCTGTAGTTACGTATTTCATGGGTTTTGTATAAAAATCTAATCTTTTTTAGTAGCTAGAAAGAAATCAAGAAAAATGGAAGAGGGGTTGAATAGTGGTAGTGTAGAGAAACATGGGTTGGATTTGAATAGGGATCCGTCTGAGCAAATGGAGTCTAATTTGACTGTGATTGACTTAGTTTCTAGGCAAGATCTTGATTTGAATGAGTCTATTGGAGAGGTATGTGAAAATGATGGTGAAGCTAAAGGTGTCATTGCTGATGTTGATGATTCTGTTAAGGTTGAGGTGGGTGTTGGTGAAGTTGGGGAGGAGCTCCAGCCGAAGGGTCTGGAGGCGAATCAAGTGGAAGTTGTTGTTAAGAAGCGGCGAGGGAGGCCGAAGAAGGTGGTGGATTCAACTCAGTTGGAGCTTGAGAAGAAGGGTTTGTCTTCTATGTCAAGTGAGTTGAGTCCTTCAGCTGAAAGAAGTCGTGGCAAGGGAATTGATAATGGAAATGACAAAAAGGATCAAATTGAGGACAATGTAGCTGGTGAGCCACATGGCAAGGGTGATGCCATGAAGGGCAAAGGGCGGAGAGGGAGGAAAAAGAAGGAGTTGGTTGCTTCTTCACCAGGAGGACAAACTGAGAAAGGAAGTGATGATATGGTAGGTCTTGAAACAAACAAGATTGTGGAGGATACTATTAATGCCGGTACCCAAGTGCAAGTTGATGAAAGCAATGTTAAAGGTCAGGATATGCTGGGCAGGAGAGGTAGTGGAAGGAAAAGACCTAAAGTGGATTATTCCGAATTGCATGAAGACGACTTCACTGATGAAGATGACATTGTTGCCTGTCCTGATCAGTGCGAGATTAAGCCTCGAGGGAGAGGCAGAGGGAGGAAAAGAATAAAAGTGGATGGTAGTGATTGTCTGGATGATGATAATCAAGTGAAAAGACAGAAGGTGAACACTATGGGTCAGTTTAAAAGGGTCTTGAGGTCCCAGACAGTGGCAGTTATTGATGGAGTGAAGGATGAAGGTGTGTCCAGTCCAAAAATAGAAAACAAAATTGGTTCTTCTGACAAATTACCTAAGGTAAGGACAAACGATAATGCAACCCCGAAAAAGAGGGGAAGGCCAAGGCTGAAGGAGACAAAGTTGAAGGGCCGTCGTGGAAGACCTCCAAAGATGAAAGGAAGAAATGAAATTTCCAGTCTGACGAGTAGGCAAAAAGAAAAACTGAGGGGTCCCAAGAGAGGCATGAATTATGAAAAAGAGGATGGTTCTGTTAGGGGTTCAAAACATCTAAAGGCGAGTCCGGCAAATGCTGTGGAAGAGGTGGTCAAAGAGATGGCTTTTGGCCATGAGAAAGACACTGATCAAGCAAATGCTGAAACTAATTATGAGGATCCTGGAGATGGTCAAAATAAAAGGCTCAGCAGTGGCACATATCATGAGAAGAAAACTAAATTGAAAGGAAGCAAGCCTGAGGTGATGGAATCGGGTCTTAGGGAACAAAAACAGGCAATTAGAAATCAGATAATCGATATGCTTGTGAAGGCAGGTTGGAATATTGAGTACAGGCCCAGACTAACGAGAAATTATAGTGATGCAATTTTTTATGATCCTGAAGGAAGGCAACATTGGTCAGTCACCTTGGCGTACAAGAAGCTCAAACAGAAAGTTGAAGCTGGAGATGCTGACGATAAAACCATTTCTGCATTTACTCCTATCCCGGAGGAGGTATTCAGCACATTGTTCAGAGTTAGGAAAGACAAAGAGAAAAAGGGAAAAAAGAAGATAAAAGATATTGGAAGTAAAATGCGCAAGAAAATGATCACGAAGAGGCTATTTAAGAAGCGAACTGCGAAAAACAACTTAGGTCGCTCAGACTATAAAGGAAGTATTGGCCCCAAAACAGGACACAACTCAAATGTGGCAGTGCGGAGGAAAAAGTTGGGACCAAACACAGAAGATGGACAACGAAGAAAGCCCTGTGCTCTATTGGCACGTAACTCTCAGGGAGGGAGTGATTCAGATGGTGATGAGTTTATACTGTATGATGGGAAGCGAACTCTTTTAGCGTGGATGATTGATCTAGGGGTTATTCAATGTGATGCTCAGGTGCACTACATTTATGGTGGAAGGAAAAAAGTGAAGCATGCAGGAAAGATCAAGGGAGATGGAATTTGTTGTGGCTGTTGTGGTGAGACACTGAAGCTTGCTGATTTTGAATCTCATGCTGGAAGTAAGCTGGGCAGGCCATTTCAAAATGTGATTCTGCAGTCAGGACAGTCTCTTTTGCAATGTCTAGTGGACTCATGGAATAAGCAGAAAGAAATTGATCGTATTGCATTTCATTCTGTGGATATTATTGGTGATGATCCCAATGATGATACGTGCAACATTTGTGGAGATGGTGGTGACTTGATATGTTGTGATAGTTGCCCCTCAACTTTCCACCAGAACTGCTTGGATATTCAAGTAAGACACATCTTCTTCTACCCTTTTATTTCCTTGTTTCCTTTCCTTTGTATTGTCTTAGTTTTACTTCAGTCTATGCTCAAAGAATATGATAGTATTCTCTTCACTTCTGTTAATCCTGAAAAGTGTACAATGCTTTCGTTTTTTATCAATACTTTAGGTCATATATGTAGGATCACTCTATTAATTGGTTTCCTAGTATAGATTTTGTGTAGGTTTGTGCCATACTGCGTCCAGGTTTGATTTGGGCTTAAAAATAAACAGAGAGTCTTGTAGTTCTTCAAACCTATATGCAGCTCATTTTTACCTAAAACTTAGAGTTTGCATTTTGGAATAACATTCTTTCCATGTTGTTTAGTCGGATGAGATATGGTGTAACCTGTTAATGAAGGTATACCATAGCTGCAGTAGGACTGCCTGCTTAATTTGTATGATGGGGATTATATCATGTCTTCTTGAAGTATTATTGTACATGTATCCAAGAATTTTATTTAATCTATTTCATCCGGAGCAGTGTCTTGTGAGATTTTGCAAAAAGCAACCGACAGTTATCTGATTCACTTAGCCGTCCAGTTGGTTAGTGGGTGTTTGGATTAAGCTTATTTTAAGTGACTTTTGGCTTTTAAGCTATTTTGTAATTTTGGAAGTGTTTGGGAACAACAAAAAGTGCTCAAAAGCAACTTTTTAAGGCTGAAAAAAATAAAGAAAAAAGCCAAAAGCCAGAAGTTGGGTATCCCCAACTTATGGTTTTTAGCTTATTAGTGACTTCTTAAAAGCCAATCCAAACGCCCCCTAAGTCTCTTTTGAGGAGACACTATGAGCTTTGAGTTGCATTTTGTGCAGTATTATACACTTATTGAGTACTAGCATGTTGCAGATATGGTGTATTCACATTATTATTGACTAGGAATTGTAAGATAATATGTTAAGACTGTTATTTTAATTGCCATGTCGAATTTAATACAAATGTAGTTACTAGTTTTCTTAATTAAAATTTTGTAACTTCGACTAATGTGTTCATCCAATATAATTTCCTTAACAATCAATATATAGTTGTGTTGCTATATTTAATATTTAGTGTCACCCTTCTTTAAGGCAAAAACTCACATATGGATAGATAATCTATGCTTAATTATCAAACTTAGAAAAAACATTTAGTTGGCTGGTTTTATTTAAACAAGACAAACCAAACAAGGAGAAAGTGCCAGTCAACTAATGACTTACTTCAAGGTTTAAGTGTACCTGAAATGCAATGTTGAGAATACAGAAGAATCCAACAAATGTGCATTGAAAATAAAGCCGTTGGCATTCTGTAGTCTCATGAACAGACTTTTAGGATTTTTAGTGCTTAAAATTCTTCTATCCAACTAATAATTATTATCTGAAACTTATACATTTCTCTGTCTGGATTCTGGAGTACTTTAGAATATGATACATGATATGTGGAAGAGTGTGATATCTTTTCCTTTTTAAAACTTACACTTTGTTGTATATTCTACACACATACAGAAGCTAAAAGCCTAAAAGTATGTATGCCAGTTTTTTATTTGGTAATGGACATATGATGGAATCATACCACACCGCACGTAAAGATAAAAAACTTGTCTTACCTATCGGAGAGTATTCACCATTTGGCAGGTATATTATCTATCAATATGGCAGCCAGTAAGTTGGTTCCGTGTTTGACTTGATCATCCCTGCTGCTGAGAGCCTGTTGTAATAATAAGTTATTGTGAATTCATCCACAAAAAAAAGTTATTGTGAATATCTCTTTTTGCTACTTCTTGTAGGCAAGTATAAGATTTCTTGTAAGCAGTTAGAAGACACGGAGAGAGAGCTTAGTGAGATAGACCCTACACCTCCCTCTGTGAGGTTGGAGGTTGAGTCACCAATGGAGCAAAGTGGAAAATCCACTGTTTGGATCTTGGATAGTATAGAAAGGTTTACCATGTAAAGAAAGATGAAAAATAGATGCGTAAGCAGTAGAAAGAATGGGGTCTATTCATGGAATATATTGCATATTTTTTCTTTGTTCAAGAAGATAGTAATGTTAGTATTCAACCTGTGGAACCCTTAGGGGTTGGCTTGGTGGTAATAGACTTGAGCATTGGGGTTTGCTCCCTTTCAAGGTCTCAAAATCGAAACCCACTGGGTGCAAACAATTTCTGAGGGCCATCGGACCGGGTAAAACTTGAATTAACCGTGGTGCACTTGCGGGAAACTCCTTGCCTAGGGCCTGTGCACTCCTGGGATTACTCGGGGCTCTAAGAGACTCGAACACCCGGTGCAAATCAAAAAAAAAAAAGAAAAGTATTCAACCTATGGCTTGAATGTTTGTTCAGCAGCTACAATCTGGATTTCATATTATTTATCAAAAGAAAAAAATATTGTCTCAATTCGAGCTATACTCTTTAAGTATTGCCTCAGTTCGAGCTGTACTCTAAAAGTAATGGATGTTGGTTGTAAGAATGAGAAAAGTAGAGTTTTGGACCCCCCATTAGATGGCTGGCTACAACAGTTGTTGGTCATTTCAAATTGTAATATCTCGTACTCTCCCAACTTAGAGTATGTTTGGATGGGCTTATAAGTCAAAAGCCATAGATTAGGAATCCGAACTTCTGACTTTTCACTTGTTTTTGTTATATATATTTTTGGCTTGGAAACAAGTGCTTAAAAGCACCTTTTTATCCGACTCAAACACACTACAAAAATGCTTTAAAAGTACCTAATATAAGCCAACCCAAACAGGCTCTTTCTTCTAAAATTGTTGAGCAGAAGTATGTCTTACTGTTTCGAATGTTTTGCAGAAGTTACCTTCTGGAGACTGGAGATGTGTTTATTGTTCATGCAAATTCTGTGGGACGGTTGTCAGAAGCTCCTCAGAGATTGATGTTCAGGATGGCATGCCAGTCTCTGAATTGTTAACATGCCATATGTGTGAGGGAAAATGTATATCTTGAATCCTCTTTTATTAGATATTTTTGGCTCTAAATTTGTAAAATGAATTGGATGAACTCAATAAATGTATCTGCTTTGACTTTTGCAGTTCATTTGCCTTGTGTCCCTGGTGACAGTGCTCTGGATTTTAATTCTAAAGATCTATCGTTTTGTGGAAAGGGATGCCAGAAGGTATTGTACTTGTCTAATTAAATATTGCACTTTTTGCAGCTTATAGATCACTTTGTTTCTATCTTGAAGAAGTTATTCAGTTCTTTTGTCTGTCACATGCGCTTACTGAAATCTGTTGAAAAAGAAGAGAGAAGTTTCAAAATCGCGTTCCAATCCTCTGATGCATTCTAGTGTGAAGTTCATTATAACAAATATACTCCCTCCGTCCCAAGTTATACGACATAATTTAGATTTTGAGGGTCAAACAAGAAGAGCTTTGACTGCAATTTGTTTGTATGCCCTTGAAATATTTTAAATTGTTAAATCGTGCGGCTTGTAAAAAGTACTTTTAAGTCATGCGGCTTGGATGGAGAGAGTAATGTTTATCCCACAGTGAATGAGGTCTCACTTGATCCAAGACCAGGCTATGAGCTGGAATGTGATCTAGAACTTACTTCCCCAGATTAAGAGTAGACTCTATCTATACAATTTGTATACACACATATATATGTCTCTTTATGCAGTGAAATAATCTCACATGTTCTTCAACAGATTTTTGAGGGCCTGCAGGTGCTTCTTGGTGTAAAGCATGACTTGGATGAAGGATTTTGTTGGAGACTTCTTCAACGTCGTGATTTTGGCAGGGATACAAATTTGACTGACGATCTAGTAGACATTGAATGCAATTGCAAGTTAGCTGTTGCTTTCTCCATTATGAACGAGTGTTTTGTGCCCATTGTTGACCAGCGAAGTAAAATTAATATAATTCAGAGTGTTGTTTATAACTGCGGGTGAGCATCTCTGAAAACTGTGATAATGTCTTCTCATGAATTTATACTAAAGCAGCTGCATAATCAATTTGTTGCTATGTGAGCTTTTCTATACCTGTCTAGTCATGCTTTTGTCTATTTAAGTAATGCCCTTTGAAGAGTTCTATATAGAGATTGTTTCTTCTGTTAGTTCTAGATATGAAGTGTGGAAAATGTTTGTTGATTTTTGGATTACTGAGTCTATTGTCCAAATGGCATTAGAACTACTAGTAATGCCCCTGCTCAAGCTAACACCTTTTAATTTTCTTTTTTCCTACAATGACAACAAGAACAACAACAACATACCCAGTGAAATCCCACAAGTGGGGTCTGGGGAGGGTAGAATGTACGCAGGCCTTATTACCACTACCTCGGAACCCACGTCTCAAAACCCATAAGCAGAAAAAACTAGATATGACAAAAAGGAAAGGAAAAGGAAAAAATGACTAATAATGAAAAGCACATGATAGTATGTAAATACGATAAAACTAACACATATACGATAGATAATGACATCACATGATAAAAAACACGACTAATAATTTTCTTTTCTCCTGTTATCTGAAATCATCATGTCATTTCAACTGTATTGATGTAGATTATTTTTTAATTTGTTTGCACTGAAAATGCTACCCTTACCTTTTCATTGGATTCTAAATTTTGATTCTGTTCTTTTTGTACTATGGCTCTTCTAAAAATTTGTCCTTGTTTTTAATACTACAATTGTACACTTAATGATTCCAGTGATGGTGTACATGGTTGATGATTGAGGCACTTATCTTAAGTCAATAAGTTGATTTAGAGATTTATCCTTATTTTCCTCTTCTGCTACCAGGTCAAACTTTAAGCGGCTGAACTACAATGGGTTCTATACTGTTGTTCTGGAGAAGGGCGATGAACTCATCTGTGCTGCATCCATAAGGTGAGTGTTAGTTGAGATTTTTAGTCTTGGTTGGAGTATTTCCTACTCATAGTGATCATGATTCTGTATTGTGTCGAAGTGCTTCATGACTAAGCCATATTGTTTCTCTTGCCCACCGGGAATCCCCTGTCCAGGAGTCAACAGTGGCTCTGTCTCACGTTTGCCCCCATAGTGACTGCATCCCCTAACCTCATGTTGGAAGTTAAGGTTCCCTTCCACTATATAGACAGTGAAGAAGCAAACCTGGATTGTGATGGCACTTTTTGTGAGCTGAAGAATCAAGTGAATCACTGCAACTGAATCTGTTATCCTGAAACCTGCAATATTTCTAACTGAAAAGCTGGATGTTGCTAGCTCGGAGCATCCTAAGTCCCAGAACTTGATGACTCAATGCTCAAAAGTGGATGCCTCTACTTGTGTGCATATTAATAGACGGAAACCGGGAGCCTCGGCGCTTTGATGTCCAAAAATAGTTAGATCAATACCAGAAAAGTTCTACTTCTTTCCAGATGAACGGTTCCAGTAGTAATACTTTCTGATAATATGATTGAAACCATCCTTGCTGCAGATTACTTGATTACTGTATTTCGTTTGTTTCTGCTAGGTTTGTTGTGATAAATTGAAATACTACTTTTGCTTAGCTAGCAATCTGGAGGCACTTGAATGGATATTTTGCAGCTGTAATATAACCAATTCTTGAATAGTCATGACTCAATCTAGAATCAGTCCTATTGGTTTTACCACAAGGTTGTGACTGATGTAGGTGAACTTAAAAATGATCCAAATTGCCAAACGACCTAGTTTATTCTACTTGACATTTGACTACTATCCCAGGTGAATTGAAAAGTTGACCACAAGTAATAGTTATATTTTGTGATATCTTTGTCTTTGGTAGATGGCAGGAAAGAGTATCATAATCTTTTATACTATTCCCTCCATTCCATTTTATGTTGCACCATTTGACTTTTTACGGTGTTTAAGAAAGGAGGACTTTCAAAACTTGTTGTCTAAAACAATTTTTAGATATTTGTGTGGTTGTAAATCATTTCATTAAGGATAAAAGGAGAATTTTAAAGTGAAATTGTTTCTAATTATAGTAAGATGACATTTTTTTCGAGACAAACCAAAAAAGAAAGAGCGCCACAAAAAATGGGACGGAAGAAGTATGAGCTACTCCTTCTGTTTTAATTTGTTTGTCTGGTTTTGACTTGACATGAAGCTTGAGAAAATAAAGAAGATTTTTGAATCTTGTGGTTCTAAATTGAACATATGTTAAATGTACAAAAATACCCTTTAATCTTGTTTTCTTAAATATGCCATAATGGACTAAAAAAGAAACTAAGACAAATAAATTAATATGGAGGCAGTATATGTTTGCCCACTTTGGTGAACATCTAGTTAGTTTACTTGGCAATTAAGTATGTGTGAAGGATCATTTGCTCCTGCTGAACTATTTGTGGCAATAATCTAAATTCATATCTAAAAATGTTGGGCTGAACTGGTTGACAGTGTGGCATACTTGTCTAGCCCCGAATATAGAGCTGGGCACATGTGATAACAGTATTCCATAAAGTGATGTAATATACTACTTTTGAATATTGACATACATGTTCTAAATTGACGTTTGGTGATGTGGCAATCTCTTAGTGTGTTTAATTTTTTTCTTTTTTGGGCTACTTCTCCTTTTCCTTTATTTTCTATATCTAGTTTATTCTGCTTATGGTTTTTGAGACAAGGGTTCCTAGGAACAGCCTCTCTACCTCTATGAGGTAGTGGTGAGGTCTGCATACATTCTATCCTCCCTAGACCCCACTTGTGGGATTTCACTAGGTATGTTGTTGTTGTTGACTATTTCTCCTCTTGTGCTCAATGGATTCTGGAGAAATCTGTTGTAGTGGTATCTTGTATTGAGTTGGACTCTATCTCTTATTCAAGGATTGTGATAATAACAACTCAAAATGATTCTACTCTGTATGTAGGATTCACGGGAATCAAGTTGCTGAGATGCCATTTATTGGAACACGATATATGTATCGCCGTCAAAGAATGTGCAGTCGGCTTCTCACAGCAATTGAAACGGTATGATTATGTAATAAGCTAGTTTGATGCCTCTGGCTTATTTAAAGTGGCGTTCTACTTGTCCTTGTAAAAAGAATTGCATTATAGTTCTCTCCCCTAATCGAAGTATTTATCAGGGGAGTGCTGTTTATCAATTATGAGAGAGGGTGGACTTTTTATTCAATTACTCCTATTCAACTGTTTCACCCCCACAAATATATATAACAAGTTTTTATATATATATTTGTTTACCAGGTTGTCTTAAATTTTTCTTCTTGTTTCTAAATAGTTTTATTCTTTTAGGACCTAGACCTTCTATTTGAAAAATATTACCCCATCTGTTGAAAAAAAGAATGACATATTACTTTTAGGGGAGTCAGACAATTCTTTTTGATGATGATATTTCAAGCATTTTGTAAAATTGATATGTATTTTTCAAATGTGCAAGTTTTTCAAAAGACTTAGAAATCAATTTTATTTTGAAAATTGGATATGTCGACCCCTATATTTAGAACCCACCTTTATTTTTTATAATGGATGGAGTATACTAAATGTATTGACTTGAACTTATCTGATGTGCTTGAAAAGAAGTTGGTATCTTGGCAAATTCATTATTCAAAAAAATTATTGAACTATGATGGTTTTGAGTTTTAAACAAAGTATATACTAAAATAGATTGAGAATTTTGAAAGACTTTTATTTAGTAAAGCCTTTTATTCAATTCTTTTTTCCCATTGGAGGCAGATTTTTCATGACAAATTTGTGTAGAGTTTATGTTTTTTTTTTAAAAATGATTTCTATAAATTAAACGTCATATAGTTATTTGACACTTGTAATCCTCCTTAAAAACCTATTCAAGGTAAGATTTTAGGAATAATAAATCTCTTAACATTTTTTCATTCTAATGCTACAACCAGTGTTCTAAAACTTTGTTCGGATGGTGGTTGTTTAGATATTGTTTTATAATGTATTGTATTGTACTGTATTGTGTTGTATTGTATTGTTTTAATGAATATAGTGTTTGGATAAATTCTAACATTCTCCATCGTAATATAATGTTACACATCCATAATTTAAATGATAAATCCACAAGAAAAAGTAGAGTACAGGGTAGAGCTACTACGAAAAGGTAGGGTAAAGGATAAAATTGAATTATTAAATAAAATGAGAAGGAAATATTAAGGTAATGACATCACACCAAATGGGTTGTTACTCAAATCGTCACCATACAATGAGTTTAGATAATACGTTACAATAAAATTTAAGTTATAATCAAAACATTGTATTAGAATTAACAATAAAATATAATACAATGGAGAACAACCATCCAAACAAGGTGTAAAAGATTTTTTGGGACTTAGTTGTGGCTCTCCCTTTGACCTAGGCACTGGGCACTTGTAAAACACCTCGAGGGTACATGTGTGGGTTTTGTTCTGTGAGGCTTATATCGATGCGCTTAAGTGTGCGCCTTTAGCATGGGGTCATGATGCACTTAATAGTTCTTATCAGATCATGTGTAGAAGTCCCTAATTAGCATCCTCTAATTCTTCAATACAACATTACTAAAAAATTTCTTATCATCTATAGAGATATGAAAATTTAGATAACTCAAATAATGAGTCATAATATAGGATATTTTATGATTGATATAGATGGGTGAAGTTTATACATTCACTTGCAATCTGTGTTGCTCGGACTCTTCTCTTGTGGTGCCGCGCTCGTCGACACGATATGATGTGGGTGTGGCATCCATACTGAATTTGGTCAACCGAATTTGGATACTTACAGTATCATACTTTGACCGAAATCAATGGAGAAATTCGGGACAGATGCAATGGTATCAAAACAAAATCTTAGGTGAAATTGAAGAAAATGAAGTACTTTTACAAATTTCTATATTCATCCTTTCCTTATATCACCTTTGGGATTCTCCTCTTGATTAGTATCTTTTCCATAGAATACCTTGCAATTTTCCGGATCATAATTTAGACATATAACACTTTCTATAGATATGAATTGTTTTTAGTTGAATCCCCAAATTGGTCGTAGTACCCTCGATTCTTAGTATAAAGAATCTGACCCCTAGATCTGCACCTTTATCCGACACCCTCTTCGAATCCGAGCAATTTAGTTTGCTATTGATTTTCATGTCTTAGTTCTTTCTCGCTCCACATTATCAAGCTTGTGTTTTTTGCTATATGGAAGCTACCTATAATTTCTTCCTGATAGAGTAAAAACAAACAACATACCAGTGAAATCCCATAAGTGGGGTCTGGGAAGGGTAAAATGTACACGACCTTACCACTGTCTCATAGAAGTAGAGAGGTTGTTTCTGGAGGACCCTCATCTCAAAAATATCACGCCCCATAAGTAGAAGATACTAGATATGGAAAAAAGGAAAAAGAAAAGAAGAGAAGAACGAGAAGAACGACTAAAGTGGAAAACAAATGGTGTTATCAATAAAACAAAAATAAAAATGGCAACACAAGATATAAAGACATGACTAATCCTACTAACCCACTATAACACAATGCCAAACATCATCCTACCCCTACTAGCTTATTAATTTACTATCCTAATACGCAACCTCCATTCCTTTCTATCTAAGATCATGTCCTCGGTGAGATGAAGTTTTGCCATGTCCTATCTAATCATCTCTCCCCAATACTTTTTCGGTCTACCCCTACCCCTACGCGTAACCCCCAAGTCCAACCTCTGGCATCTAACTGGAGCATCGGTACTTCTTTGCATATGCCCAAACCACCGAAATCTTGCTTCCCTCATCTTGTCAGCCACAACTGCCACCCCTAATTTCTCCCGAAAGAGTAATGTTTTAAATTATAATATTGATATTAGTTCTTTAGGTTTAGAAAAGTGTAAAAACTATGATTGGCAAGATATTATTTGACAAATTGTGATTTTTTGTCATTTGAAAGTTAAGATGTTATTGTTGATTTGTTTCTCATGATAACTTTAATACAACTGCATCATTTATACTTGTATATGCGTGCTAGATTTTTTGATTTTTTAGGTGCTTTTCTAATTCCTTTCAATTTTCTTGAACATTTAATGTGTTTTTCATATTTTCTTGTGCCATTTAGTTGATTTATAAATTAAAATATTTAAAGAACCTGAGGTGTATGCCTTGGAACTTGCATCTTCTTTTGTATCAATTGAAGCGTTTTGTCTCACCTCACCTCATGCCCCCACCTTTTAAACGCTGGATACAACGTATCTTTAATGTTTAGGATCTCACGTTTGGCAAACAATCAGTTGCTGGCATATAGGTCCATCATTTGGTCAAGACTAGTGTTATAGAAGTATGATAACAGGGGAGATGTATGCAACACCTGAAAACTAAAGGGGAGATATCTGTGATTTGTGCGGACTTCAAGGGTGGTCAATGTAATTAATCCTTTAAGTCTTGCATATATAATTGTTTACAGCTAATATTGGAGTTAGGCCTAAAATTAAGTCCAGTTCTAGTATGCTGCTGTGCATTCTGAATCCAAACTTCATTAGAACATATAACGGTTCTTGTGTCTCTATTTACCGTTCAATGAGTCCTTGCAGCAAAACCTTCTCCTATCGAGCTGATTGATTTTACAATTCGAACTTCTTAATATTAGCAGTGCTCTTTTTACCAGTGTATGGGTCTGGGTTCTACTTTGTGACCTATTCTTGCAAAGCTTTGAGTCGATCTGTAAGACCCTCTCGAACATGGTGAAGGTACCACACATCCACACTCCTAATACCATCTTTATCCCTCTCCTTCTTCCTCCCTTGTACATAATCTGTCTTAGTCACCAAGGCCAAAATATAATCTGGATTATATAATACAGATTATGTTATTAGGTAGAGTAAAAAGAGGTGAAGCAGCTATATTTGTGACACCACGAGATTTTACTAGTGTTATCATGCATGGGAAGGCTATGCTATTTGTATGGAATTGTGGAGTTGATTAATCTACATGTATATTCTAGTGCTCTGGAGCCAAAAAGTATTTATTTGCTCTTCAGCAGCTACCTGAAGTCTTTTCTTCTTGAAACTCTTGTCAGGCTCTTTGTTCTCTTGGTGTTGAGAAGCTGGTTATACCTGCGATAACAGAACTCAATGAAACATGGACAAAGGTTTTTGGTTTCAAACCCCTTGAAAAATCAAAGAGACAGGAAATGAAGTACATGAGTATGATAGTGTTCCCTGGCACGGATATGTTAGAGAAGCCTCTATTGAAGGATCAGTTCAGTGAAGGCCAAGTTACTTCAACAGGTATTTGATATATATTGATACTATACTTGTTTATCCATATGCTCTCTCTTTTCTCAAGCTCTTTGCTTCTCATGATGCCTTATCAAATCGAACTAATAAATCAACTTTAATATGTGCTGGAGAGCTGGAATTAGTAAAGTAATAAGCTATTTTTCAGGGTCCAATGCTGATGCTTCCTCTGAAGTCAAACTTAATCAGGATGATAAAGGTGCTATCTTCCCTGTAGAATCAAGTCTTGATGTAGCTGATGACATCTTGAATGATACGTCGGATTGCCGAAACAGTCTTCCTTGTAATGCTTCTGAACCTGATGCTCATCAAACTGAAAGGATAGCTGATTGCTCTTCTGCACAACCTGGTTTTGGAACTATCCCCTCTGATGTAACGGTTGAGCAACATCAGATGAAGATATATCGGCATTGCGTAGGTGGGATGGAAGACGAAACATTAATTACTTCTCCCGTTGCACCTATCTCAACACTTCATGAGGAGAAAGCCATTCACAGTATGGAAGATAATAAAGAAGCTGCCAATTGTCTGCTAAAACGAGACGTTGAGTGTCTGAATACGGACTCCGATTCCCTTGACAAGGTTTGCCAGCAGACATCCCCTATACAATGGCGAGATAGAAATGAATGTCACACACTTGAAGTTCCTGCAGGAAAGGAAACAATTGCTTCAAGTGAAATGACTTCTGATTTGATGTGTGATTCCTCTTGTTCGGTAAAAGCTACTTCCAAGGCCTCCCATCAGATAGAAAAAGTTACGGATTGTCTAGATCTACCTGTTCCTAATGGCTATATTTGTGATAAAACATCTACGTCAGAGATGTCTTGCTTGAACTCTCCTTTGGCAAGTCAAGAAACTTCTCGTGAAGTCATGAGAAGTAACATCAATGACCATAAGGAAGTTTCTGTGGATGTTCATGTTTTGTCCATTGATTCAAAGTCTCTACATGACGTAGTTCAGTTGTCTGCAAAATCCAAAGAGGAACTGGAGTCTTGTTCATATTAGTAGTTTGTCTAGTTTTGAACCCTGAGGCAGTATGAGTTCCTGCGATGCTCCTGTGGTGCTAATAGAAGGGTGCTCGATATGTAAGTTCATTTCTATTGGCTTCAGACTTTCCCTTCCCTCAAAAGGGATACTTGGTTTTGTGAAGCAGCCAGTTGTGTATGATTTGTTTAGTTTTTTTCAATTTGTCTCCTTTTCCTGTTTTAAGGGGTCTTTGTGGTTTTGCATTGTTTGTTTTCGGTTTAGCTATATTGCTTAAACTTTCAGCTATTTAACTTGTTAGCAAACCATGTACAAAGTTTATACAGAAAGAGCTCTACAAAGATGAGTTATTTTCTGCAGTGATCCAATTATATACCTTGTTGGAATATCTGTATACTTCTTATGGCATAGTTATTGGAATATGTAAGATAGATCTCTCTACGGCATGCATGACTCTTTAGTTTCTCTCCCTCCTAGTGGTCCACATGATGTCTTGGGTCACAATGTCTAAATCTCTGTTGGCTCCTCTTGTTCCCGGTAGTTGCATAGTACTTTCTTCAAAAGTAGTTTTTAGCAATTGACTTGAAGCAACTTCCATAATTTAAGAATGAAATGATTCGATAGAAGCTCCTAAATAATCTCTGGTTGTCAGCAAATGTCCAGACTAATAGTTAAGGGCTGCGGCCATATAAAACAAAGTTTAAGATATGTATTTTACTTGTTGCCCAGATTATTGCTAATATTTAGGCTATTGTTGCTATGTGCTTGTCTGAACATGGCAGGTTATGGTTGTACTTGCTCTTGTGTAAGTGTCATGGTCGTTCTGTTTTGTATTGCCTAGTCTGTTGTTCCAACAGATGTATTGATTTTTGAAGTTTTTCTGTTGAGCTCTGAAGTTCTGTTTCTCTTGCAGGTACTTTGTGTAGATTTTCGAAGATGTAATATGCTAGTTTTGATCTTTACTTGAGCAACATCTGACAGAGCCAAGTGTATATTCCTCCATATATTTACTGACATGAACATATTCGGTGCTATGGTGTTTGAGTAGCTCTTTTTTGGCTGAAAGTCGTAGATGGTTCCTACATGGCAGCAGTGATGAATGGGTATTGATAAAAGTATAATCTGACCTACAGATTGGATTGGGATGTGTATAGCTAGGCATAGATGTAGGCTTTTTAAGAGGTATGTATTTCATATCGTTCTAAAGCTCTTGGTCGCATTTATTAGGTAACCACCTTTCACAACTTATTGAACGATGACACCATCCCCTCTCTGTAGTATCATTTGCATGGTAATATTTTCATTCCATTGCATATTTTCCCTTTACCCATTTTGGTTCTGATAAGTTACCTCTTTGCTCTTTTTTTTTTCTAACTTTTGTGGAATTTGTTTGTCCTGAGTTAATTTAAGACTTGTCGGCTATTTGTAATTTCTTATGGGAGAAATCTTGCAGTAATGTTGGTCATATAATCAAGGAGTTGCCATTGGTCATTTAGACCAATATCATGTATGAGTGGAGTGAATAACTGTGTGGGCTGCAGTATTGCTCTAGGGGTATGAGAAGAAGAGAGTAGTGGGTATTTTGGAGAAGGAACACAAGTAAATATGCTGTTTAGGATTTGGAACAGGTGCCAATGCAAGAATGCACTTGATAAGCAACGTGCATGTATTTGATGTTTGAGTTGGGTCCCCATGTTTTCTTTCTGCATATAAACATCTAGCCAACTCAACTAAGGTGTAATTGGTGGAAGTGTTAATCAACTGTAGAGAACCTGCATAGAATTGAGGATAGATAATCTTCTTTCACCCGCGTGTACTAGAATTTTTCTCATCTACTACAATAACAATGTGAATTTATAATCTTGTTGTGACACGTACACTCACATTTGAGGTTTAGTTTTATGACAAGTACGCTGCAACTCAGGGCTTGTTTAACTATGTACATTCTACACTTGTTCTATACATGGGGCTTGTTCGACAGTTTCTACCAAATGTCACCCTAAGCTTGTTTTATAGTTCCTATGAAATGTACCCTATAAACTTGTTCTATGTACTATAAATTTTTTCTTTGCGTGGAGCTTGCTTGATGCCTTCCTACCAAATATACACTCTAAACTTGTTCTATATCTTGGGCTTATTTAATGGTTCCTACAGAAGGTCGTTTGCCAAATTCCCTAGTTATTATTGTGGATATTCAAATTCTTAACAAATGAATGGTAAAAGTTCAATTCAACTTCTGTATTAATTATTTAGGTACGATGTGCCTATGATCTTCTGTTTCATAAATTTTGAATCATGGTTTGTAATGCCTGTCTGGGTCATTTTGCCCTTACCGTGTTATTTTTCATCATTAGAGCGTTTCTATATTGATCCTAGGTCATTTATGACCTGTTGGCACAGATAGCACGGTCTTAGTCGTTCGTTAGGGAGTTGTGTAGTTTTTCGTGTTTTGGAAGACCTAAGCCTTAGAAATTTGATTTTGTGCAAAACGTGGGTAAATGACCTCAGAATGGAATCTTGATAGTTTCATTTACTTTGGAATGGTCAAATTAGGTTAGAAGTATGGTCAACTCGAGAATTAAGGTTTTCGGTGTGAGTTTGTGTTTAGTTTTGCATTTTAACCTTTTGAATTGACCAACAATTGACTTAGGGCAACATTCTTGGAAAATGTACTTGAATGAAAATTCTGATAGTGTAGTTAGTTTTGGAATGTTAAATTTGGGTTGTAACGACCCTTTGTTTGGTTCTCGAGGCTTTCACACTCATTCCGAGCTCCTCAATAGAATATTGCTAAAAATGGTGGTGGGAGTGTGATCCACATTTAATCAAAATGAACTTGTATGAAAATTCTGATTACGCCATCGAATTTGGAATGCCGATTTTTGGTAGGGTAGCATAGTTTATTTGCATTTACAAGATTGGGAATTGAAGTTGGGGGGAAATCAACTAACTCAGTTGATACTTGGTTCCGTCGCTATAGCGAGGCCTGCCCTTTTGGGGAGGGGTCGCAATAGCAAACCAAATGGTTACTATGGCGATGCTCGAGGGTCTTTTTAAGCTTGGACTCGGTCGATTTTCAGACCATATTGCATGCTTTCCAAGATGATAAATTGAGCATTTTAAGGCGAAAATTGGTGATTCAAGAGTCCAAATTCAAGGAAATTTCGTGGGGAATGCATTGACGACCTGGGGAAGTTGAGTTATGGCTTCGTTTCAGGTAAAATTCACAATATACTTGCTGATTCTGTGCATTTTCAAAATGACTTTTGGGGCAACTTTGAGTGTTGATTTACTGGGTTGTGGCTATCCTATCCGTCTTCAGGAATTCTTGGGTGATTTTTTTGTGAGGATCGTCGCGGGATGGTTCGTAGCAGAATTCAGGGCTTATTTTTGGTAAATTTTCCACCGATAGCTGCTATCATTTCTTGGCATTTTAGCTTAATTTTTGAAATTTGATTACTTGTTGGTTTGTGATGATTTCCGACCCAAATATGTGGATTCTTTAATCTTTTTAACCGAATTTCTAGTGTTTTTCCCCAATTCAAATCTAAATTAATAAAACAAATATATACTGTAAATTGAGAAATGTCATCTATAAGTGTTAGTTGCGAATATTTATTCAAATAAGATGAGTATGAAAGTGGATAACAGAAGTAGCAACGCAAAAATACTCCAATATCGCAAACAGAAAAAAAGGAGTCCGAA